>PVKP010011549.1:0-61023 GCA_004027715.1 Plecturocebus donacophilus | reverse complement strand
GTCCTGTTTTTCATTGAAGTAATTTCTAAACCACTCTATGTGCTCAATCTTCTGTTTAACACTAAGATACGGGTTTTTGGAAAGGCCACAAGTCACCAGCTCCATGAAGTGGTGAATTGGTCCTTGTTTTGGAAAGCCCTCCAGGTGTTTCTCCAGAAATATATGTTCATGAAATTCTGAACCATCATCATCAAAACCTAGGAAATGAGACAAAATACATTAAATTATAATTTTAAATACAAAATCTACATCGTAAAAATAATATTAATGAAGTAACATATTACATTTTAAAGCATGTGCTTTAGAGTTAAACCTAGGGGTTTTTTTTTTCTTTTTTTTTGAGACGGAGTCTTGCTCTGTCACCCAGGTTGGAGTGCAATGGCATGATCTCAGCTCACTGCAACCTCTGCCTCCCGGGTTCATGGGATTCTCCTGCCTCAGCTTCCTGAGTAGCTGGGACTACAGACATGTGCCACCATGCCCGGCTAATCTTTGTATTTTTAGTAGAGGCCAGGCTGGTCTTGAACTCCTGACTTCAAGTAATCTGCCTGCCCCAGCCTTCCAAAGTTCTGGGATTACAGGCATGAGCCACCTTGCCTGGCCCAGAATTAGACCTAGGTTTGCCCACCAATTTTTTCAGGAGGCTGAGGCAGGAGAATCGCCTGGACCTGGGAGGTGGAGATTGCAGGGAGCCAAGATCGCACCACTGCATTCCAGCCTAGGCGACAAGAGTGCAAAATTTCATTTACAATGCCTAGCATGCTGTAAGTGTTAAAAATGTGGCAGCAAGGCCAGGCACAGTGGCTCGGCCTCCTGAATAGCTGGGATTACAGGCGCTCGCCATCACACCCAGATAATTTTTGTATTTTAGCAGAGATGTGGTTTCACCATGTTGGTCAGGCTGGTCTCGAACTCCTGACCTCAGGTGATCCACCTGCCTCAGCCTCCCAAAGTGCTGGGATTACAGGCGCAAGCCACCGTGCCTGGCTGCTAATGAATATTTTCATAAATAATGGCAACCATCAAGAACATTTTACAAATTATATATTTAAATATATAAGTAAAACAAGATGAAATTGTGAAAAATGTTCAGACAGCTCACAAAAAGCCCAGAGGCCAGGTGCCGTGGCCCACACCTATAATCCCAGCACTTTGGGAGGCTGAGGCAGGAGGACTGCTTAAGCCCAGGAGTCAAGACAAGACTGGGCAACACGGTGAAATCCTGTTTCTAAAAAAAATACAAAAAAAAATTATTCAGGTGTGGTAGCAAGTGCCTATAGTCCCAGCTACTTCAAAGGCTGAAGTGGGAGGATCACCTGAGCCTGGGAGGTTGAGGCTGTAGTGAGCTATGATCACACCACTGCACTCCAGCCTGGGCAACGGAGTGAGACCCTGTCTCAAACCCCCTCCTCCCCCCAACAAAAGCCAAGAAAAGACAAAGAAACAAGAAATAGAGAAAATGAACAGAAAATAATACTTTAAATATAAATAATCTATGTATACCAATCAAAAGACAGAGATCGGCAGAGTGGATATAAAAACACAAACCAACTATATGCTGTTCATAAAGAATTCACCTTAAATACAACATAGGTAGACTGAAAGTAAAAAGGATGGTTAATGTTATCTTGGCAACATTAATTTTTTTCAAAAGTATAGGCTATATAAATATAAGATAAAGTAGATCAACAGTCTTTTTAAATTAGAATGCTCCAGGAGGGCAGAATGAATAGATCCTTCCTGAATGAATCAATGAATGACTGACAGCCAAGCGGTACCAGCACATATAATGCAAAGGAAAAAAAGAGAGCAATACAGAGGGTATACTATATACAAAAATAAGTTCTAGACAGAGTAAACAGAGAAAGACTACAGAGCTATGTACAAATTAAATCTCTATTCGCTAAAGACATTCTAAACATTGTAAATTATCTTATCAAAAGATAAGCAGCAAGGCCAGGTGTTGTGGCTCACACCTGTAATTCCAACACTTTGGGAGGCCAAGGCAGGTAGACTGCTTAAGCCCAAGAGTTTGAGACTAGCTTGGGCAGCCTGACGAAACCCTATCTCTACCGAAAATACAAAAAGATTAACCAGGCATGGTGGCATGCGCCTGTCACCCCAGCTACCATACTTAAGAGGCTGAGGTGGGAGGATCATGTAAGACCGCAGGTCAAGGCTGCGGTGAGCTATGATTGCACCACTGCACTCCAGCCTAGGCGACAGAGTGAGACTCTGTCTCAAAAACAAAAAACAACACACACACACACACACACACACACACACTCTGTCTCAAAAACAAAAAACAACACACACACACACACACACACACAGATAAGCAGCAAGGACTCAAATTATGGCAAATTGAATCCATGCTTAACTCTGCTCCCTTGTGACACCTACCAAATGGCCATAAACACAGGGAAAAGTACAAAAGCACAAAGATGAAAAGAAAAAGAAACAATAATAGACAAGAGATGGCAGTAAAACTGTAGAAGATGAAAAGTCCACGTATGAGTAGTAATTGACTTAGCAGAGAAGATACTAAAATTATCTGTAAAAGGGGAAGACAAGAAGCAAAAAGGCTCCAAAAAGACTTCAAAAATAGAGGATTCAGGTACCACTGAAGTTATGAGTGGGGAAAAGGAACAAAAGACAGGAGGATGAATTGAAAATGGATTTAGGAAACAGTTGGTTCTTCCATGTCCCGTCTCCCACATGCACCTCCAGATGCCTATCCTCCTCCATCCTGAAGAAGATGGGCAGTTTACTTTTTTGGAGAAATTAAAATGGAAAGAGGAAGCATGTTGTTGGATTGATAAGAGGAAAATTAAGTGAAAGTCTGTATGCTGAATGGTGAGACAGTCCCCTCACCCTCAATCCTTTTCCCCCACCAAGTTCTCAGCATGCACTCAAGGCCTATAGCCTCATGTCAGGTGGCTGGAATATTTCTCATTGGAGAAACTCAGTAAGAAGAATTATACATATGGAGTTACAGAAGTCCCTAAATAGAGAGGTTCCTTCCCAATTCCTCTCAAATGAAGCCACCAGTTAACTAGTCCCATCCATTCACACACATCTAACAAACAGCTTTTCATCACTTTCCTCTCAAGTATAAACAAACATTCAAAGAACAGTAGACATTTTAAGAAAGTGTCTAACATAAGTGACAGACATCTTGGAAGGACTGTTACCTACCTCTCAAAATCCATTCTGGCTTTTTATCTTGGTAAAAGAATTAAAACTCTGTGCATGGGCAGGGGATGGTGGCTCATGTCTGTAATCTCAGCACTTTGGGAGGCTGAGGCAGGATAGTTTGAAGCCAGGAGTTTAAGACCAGCCTGGGCAACAAAGTGAGACCCCATCTCTACAGAACATTTAAAAATTAGCCAGGTGTGGTAGTGTGCACCTGTAGTCCTAGTATGTGAAAGGCTGGGGGCAGGAGGATCAATCATTTGAGGCCAGGAGTTTGAGGCTGCAGTAAGCTGTGATCGCACCACTGCACTCCAGCCTGGGTGACCGAGTGACACCATACCTCTTTCTTTTGAGTTACACCATACTTCTTTTTTTCTTTTCTTTTCTTTTTTCTCTTTTTTAACCTTTTAAAAATTTTGCTGCATCAATTACTTAAAAGAGACACCATACCTCTTAAAAGAGAGAAAAAAAAACCTGGACACAGCTGTTCAGCAACATTACATTTCTCAGCCACTTTTAGGCTAGGCATGGGAATATGTTTAAATTATCACCAGCAGAAACTAAATAAAGGTTATGTGTGACATTTATAGCCCAGAGCCTTTCAGAGAGTGAAACTGGGCTGGGCACAGTGGCTCACGCCTGTAATCCCAATACTTTGGGGAAAAAAATCTAATACTAAAAAGAACAACAACAAAACATTTAGTTAGTTTTTTTTTTTTCTTTTTTTGAGAGGGAGTTTCACTCTTGTTACCTAGGCTGGAGTACAATGGCACAATCTCAGCTCACTGCAACCTCCACCTCCTGGGTTCAAGTGATTCTCCTGCCTCGGCCTCCTGAGTAGCTGGAATTACAGGCGACTGACACCATGCCCGGCTAATTTTTGTATTTTTAGTAGAGACAGGGTTTTGCCATGTTGGCCAGGCTGGTCTTGAACTCCTGACCTTAGGTGATCTGCTCCCTTCACCCTCTCAAAGTGCTGGGATTCGAGGCTTGAGACACCGCACCCAGCCCAATGAAGCATTTGGAAGTTAAAAATATGGCATCAGAAACAAAAATCCAATGGAGAGGTTGTAAGATAATAGTTACGGAATGTCCCCAGAGCATAGAACAAAAAGAGAAAAAGAAAAAGACTGGGAGGCTGAAATTATCAAATAATTCAAGAAAATTTACCCAGAATTGAAAAATGAAGTTACTGGATTAAAATTACCTTGTCTAGAACAAGGACTGTAAATAAATAAAATCCCTTATCAAGGATAACCCTCTTGAAGCTTACAAATATTATGAAGAGAAGATGCTAAAAGTTACCAAAAAAATAAAAAATAAAAGAGATCGCATACAATGAGTCTAGAGTAAGAATGGAAAAATGGCAAAAGCATTCTCAACAACATAAGACAGTAGAGTGGCTGGGCACGTGGCTCACATGGCATTCTGGGAGGCTGAGACAGGTGGACTGCTTGAGTCCAGGAGTTCAAGACCAGCCTGGGCAACATAGCAAAACCTCGTCTCTAATAAAAATATAAAATACTAGCCAGGCATGGTGGCAAGTGTCTGTATGGGAGGCCAAGGTGGAAGAATCACCTGAGTCTGGGAGGTCGAGGCTGCAGTGAGCCAAGAATGAGCCACTGTACTCCAGCCTAAACAACCAGAGTGAGACTCTGTCTCAAAAAAAAAAAAAAAAGGCCAGGTGTGGTGGCTCATGTCTATAATCCCAGCTAATTGGGAGGCTGAGGCAGGAGAGTTGCTTGAACCCAAGAGGTGGAGGTTGCAATGAGCTGAGATCACGCCACTGTACTCCAGCCTGGGTGACAGAACAAGAAAGACAATGGATCAAAGGCTTAGTGTGAAATAAAACTATTTCCAATCTTGAATTTTATCCTCAAGCAAACCATTAAATAAGTACCAAGACAGAGGAAAGACGTTTTTAGATATCAAGGGTCTCAAAGCATGTGCTCCAACAAAATGAGATACGGAAGAAAATATGTGATCCAAAAAGAAAGGGTATCCAACATAGAAGAGACAGAAGTCCCAGGAGGAGGGCAAAATGATAGGAAGACAGTTGTGCCAGAAGACCTCAGTACAGATGACAGCTACAGAGAGCTCCAAGTACCTATGGACAAAAAACGAAATAAACAGGCAATCCAATATTTTTGTGCATGTGAATCTGAGAGGCTGAATGAAATGCAGAAAAACCTAGCTAGAGATTCAAGGGAAAACAAAGCAAATAGGAAGAAAGATAAAGCAACTGTTAACTTTGGGAACAGGGGAACAGGAAAGAGAATACACTTGGCCAGGCCTGGTGGCTCACGCCTGTAATTCCAGCACTTTGAGAGGCTGAGGAGGGTAGATCACAAGGTCAGGAGTTCAAGATCAGGCTGGCCAAGATGGTGAAAACCCATCTCTACTAAAAATACAAAAATTATCCAGGCGTGGTGGTGGGCACCTGTAATCCCAGCTACTTGGGAGGCTGAGGTAGGAGAACTGCTTGAACCTGGGAAGTGGAGGTTGTAGTGAGCCAAGATTGCACCATTGCACTCTAGCCTGGGCAAGAAGAGCGAAACTCCATCTCAAAAAAAAAAAAGAAAAGAAAAGAAAAGAAAATATACTCATAGTATATTTTTTGTCTTACAATTAAACAATTTTCCAGGCTGGGCACAGTGACTCACACCTGTAATCCCAGCACTTTGAGAGGCCAAGGCAGGAGGATCACTTGAGCCCAGGAGTTTGAGGAGTAGTGAGACCTCGTCTCTAGAAAAGAAAAAAAAAAAGCCAGGCACGATGGTGTGCCTGTGATCCTCCTTACTAGAAAGACTGAGATGGGAGGATCACTTGAGCCCAGGAATTCAAGGCTGCAGTGAGCCACGATCCTGCCACTGCACTCCAGTCTGGGTGACAGAGTGAGACCCTGTCTCAAAAAACCCCAAAAAACTAAACAAAAAAACACCCCACACAACTGTCCATAGTCATATTAATGTAAACAATGAATACAGGTCTAATAAAAAATTGTAATATATCTATAATGGAAGGATGAAGAGAAGATATATACACTAGATGACCTCTGAAATAGAAGTAAGCATACAATTCAGAAATATAAAAAACAAAATACAGCTAAAAGATTAAACAACGTTGGCTCTGAGAACAGGCCTAACAGGTGATAAAAAGAACTGCTTTCTAAGCCCTGTGCTTTATATTATCACCTTTTATATTAAACCAAATGTTTACTATGATTTTTAAAGTCAAATTATTTTAAAAGAAGGCAAAGAGACAGACTAGGAAACATATTTCCAACACATGTAAGAGTTGAAGAATTAAAGTCTATAATATATTGAGTTCCTATAAACACTATTAACAAAGAGCGCAACAGAAACAGTCAAAGGACATAAAAAGGTAAGTCACACAGGAAGTACAAATAGCCAAAAAACATATGAAAAGACGTGTAATCTGGTTATTAATGGGGAAATGCAAATTCAAATTTCAGAAAAAAAGAAGAGAACTGAAGGGTAAAGTATAATATTCTTTGACTTTTTTGCAAGTAAACTTTCATTATTATTTATGTAATTTAAAATATTTTTAATAAACCAAAGAAGCACAATACAGTAAAGAAGACATAAGAGATAGTGAAACATTAAACGTAAGAAGGAAATCCTATATGATACACAATCAAGGTGACAGGTAAATTGTGTCTAATTCTGCCTTAAATATTGAATACACTTTAAAAATATGGTACAACAAATAAAGAGTGAATTCCAGTTAATAGCAATGACCAATTATTTTTGAGAAGGGCATAGTAGAGCCCTGAACCAAATTCAGTCATTTTCACTTTGAATTATTGTTTCCACTTCTATGTAGTATCAAAACTATTATTTCTTTTCCTGTCAGTACTTTAGGCTCTTGTTCACAGGCTATAATCTCATCTAAAATAACAAATAAATCCTGCTATCTTTTTTTTTTTTTTAAGACAGAGTCTCGCTCTGTCGCTCAGGATGGAGTGCAGTGGTACAATCTTGGCTCACGCAACCTTCACCTCCTGGGTTCAAGCAATTCTCTCCCTCAGCCTCCCAAGTAGCTGGAATTACAGGGGCCTGCCACCAAGCCTGGCTAATTTTTTTGTATTTTTAGTAGAGATGGGGTTTCACCATCCTGGCCAGGCTGGTCTTGAACTCCTGACCTTGTGATCCACTCACCTTGGACTCCCAAAGTGCTAGGATTACAGGCATAAGCCACTGCACCTGACCTTTCAGTTAGCACACACCTAATAATCTTCATACTTCTCCTAATTTTCTCCACCTTATACTTGTCCAAATAACACAGCCCTTCTTTAGGGTTTTATGGTAATCTGAACTTTTCTCACTGTTCTTTTTGGCTCACATTATAGTACATATTCCAGATACCATAGAGGACACATAAGTGAAAAAGTTGATACAACACTCTGCCGCCACTGCTGCCTCGACCTGGACTGCGCACCAGCACCCGCCAGCCGACAGCTCTGCCGTTATGGAGGACAAGAACGAGTATAGCAACATAGAGGAATTCGCAGAGAGATCCAAGATCAATGTGAGCAAGAATCAGCAGGATGAAGGTAAAATGTTTATTGGAGGCTTGAACTGGGATACAAGCAAAAAAGATCTGACTATTTGTCTCGATTTGGGGAAGTTGTAGACTGCACAATTAAAACAGATCCAGTCACTGGGAGATCAAGAGAATTTGGATTTGTGCTTTTCAAAGATGCTGCTAGTGTTGATAAGGTTTTGGAACTGAAAGAACACAAACTGGATGGCAAACTGACAGATCCCAAAAGAGATTTAAAAGCTTTAAAAGGGAAAGAACGCTAAAAAAGGTTTTTGTGGGTGGATTGAGCCTGGATACTTCTGAAGAACAAATTAAAGAATATTTTGGAGCCTTTGGAGAGATTGAAAACATTGAACTTCCCACGGATACAAAAACAAATGAAAGAAGAGGATTTTGTTTTATCACATGTACTGATGAAGAGCCAGTAAAAAAAACTGTTAGAAAGAAGATACCATCAAACTGGTTCTGGGAAGTGTGAAATCAAAGTTGCACAACCCAAAGAGGTATATAGGCAGCAACAGCAACAATAAAAAGGTGGAAGAGGTGCTGCAGCTGGTGGATGAGGTGGTACGAGGGGTCGTGGCCGAGGTCAGGGCCAAAACTGGAACCAAGGATTTAATAACTATTATGATCAAGGATATGGAAATTATAAGTGCCTATGGTGGTGATCAAAACTATAGTGGCTATGGCAGACATGATTACACTGGGTATAACTGTGGGAACTATGGATATGGACAGGGATATGCAGACTACAGTAGCCCACAGAGCACTATGGCAAGGCATACCTAGGGAGTGGCAATCTCCAAAACAATTATCAGCCATACTAAAGGAGAACATTGGAGAATACAGGAAGAGATGTTAAAGTAACCCATCTTGCAGGAAGACGCTGAAGATTGGTCTTCTGTTGATCTAAGATGATTATTTTGTAAGACTTTCTTATGTACAAGACACGATTGTGTCCAATTGTATATAGCTGCCAATTGGTTTTGTTTTTACTTTGTCCTTTGCTATCTGTGTGTTATGACTCAATGTGGATTTGTTTATATACATTTTATTTGTACGATTTCATGTTAAACTTCAAATAAATGCTTCCTTATGTGAAAAAAGTGAAAAAGTTTAAACCAACTAAAGAACAGAAACAAAAGGTGATTAACATCCATGCTGACCTTCTTTGCCCACTGAAGCCTCTAAATTGAGAGTTACTCTAGGAAAGCATATAAAAAATAGCCTTAGACTAGCCATATGCAGAAGACTGAAACTGGACCCCCACCTTTGACCATATACAAAAATCAAGACGGATTAATGGCTTAAATGTGAAACCTAAAACTATAAAAACTCTAGAAGAAGATCTATGAAATACCATTCTAGACAACACCCCAGGCAAGGACTTCATGACAAAGTCAAAAAGCAACTGTAGGCCAGGCACACTGACTCAATCCTGTAATCCCAGCACTTTGGGAGGCCAACGCAGGCAGATCACCTGAGGTCAGGAGTTCAAGACCAACCTGGCTGACATGGCAAAGCCCTATCTCTACTAAAAATACAAAAAAATTAGCTGGGCGTGGTGGCGGGCACCTATAATCCCAGCTATTTGGGAGGCTGACGCTGGAGAATCACTTGAACCCGGGAAGCAAAGGTTACAGTGAGTCCAGATTGTGCCACTGCACTCCAGCCTGGGCAACAAGAGTGAAAACGCTGTCTCAAAAAAAAAAAAAAAAAGCAATTGTTAACAAAAACAAAAATTGACAAGTGGGACCTAATCAAACTAAAGAGCTTCTGCACAGCAAAAGAAATTTCAATAGACAACCTACAGAATGAGAGAAAATATCTGCAACCTATACATCTGACAAAGGTCTAATATTCAGACTCTACAAGGAATTCAAACAATTGAAGAAGCAAAAAAAAAAAAACAACCCTATTAAAACGTGGGCAAAGGACATGAACAGACACTTCTCAAAAGAAGACATCCACATGGCCAGCAAACATGAAAATGTTCAGTATCATGAATCATCCAGGAAATGCAAATCAAAATCACAATGAGATACCACCTCACACCAGTCTGAATGGCTATTATTAAAAAGTCGAAAATAACAGATACTGATGAGGTTGCAGAGGAAAGGTAATGCTCATACACTGTTGGTGAGAATGTAAATTAGTTCAGCCACTGTGGAAAGCAGTCTGGAGATTTCTCAAAGAACTTAAAACAGAACTACCATTCAACACAGTAATCCCATTATTTGGTATATACCCAAAGAAATATAAATTATTCTATCATAAAGATACATACATGTTCATTGCAGCACTATTCACAATAGTAAAGACATGGAATCAACTTAGGTGCCCATGAATGGTGAATTGGATAAAGAAAATGAGGTACATATATACCATGGAATACTACGCAGCTGTAAAAATGGCCTTTGCTGCAACATGGATGGAGATGGAGGCTATTATCCTCATTGAATTAGTGTAGAAACAGAAAACCAAATACTACATGTCCTCACTTGTAACCGGGAGCTAAACAATGAGTACATATAGACACAAGGAAGGGAACAACAGACACTGGGGCCTATTTGAGGGTGGAGGGTAGGAGGAGAATAAAGACTGAGAAACTACCTATCAGGTATTATGCTGATTACCTGGGTGACAAAATTATCTGTACATCAAACCCCCATGACACTCAATTTACCCATGTAACAAACTTGCACATGTACCCCTGAACCTAAAATAAAAGTTGGAAATTAAAAAAAGGGAAGCAAACACAAATTAGACACACAAACGAGAGTTTTAAAAAGGAGACACACATTTAAAAGTGAACATTTAACTATTTGAAAAAAATAATATACAATTCCCTAATAACATATGATGTTTTCATATGTCATCCTTATATGTTCTTTGGTAAGGTATCTAAACAGATATTTAACCTATTTATTTTTATCACTTATTTATTTTTTGAGATGAGTCTCACTCTGTCACCCAGGCTGGAGTGCAGTGGCACAATCTCGGCTCACTGAAACCTCCACCTCCTGGGTTCAAGTGATTCTCCTGCCTCAGCCTCCCGAGTAGCTGGGATTGTAGGCGTGTGACACTGTAGGCTCGGCTAATTTTTGTGTTTTAGTAGAGATGGGGTTTCACCATGTTAGCCACGCTGGTCTCAAACTCCTGACCTTAGGTGATCTGCTCACCTCAGCTTCCCAAAGTGCTGAGGTGATTACAGCATGAGCCACTGTGCCCCCACCCATTTTATTTTTATTTTTATTCTTATTTATTTATTTTTGAGACAGAGTCTTGCTCTGTTACCCAGGCTAGAGTGCAGTGGTAAGATCTTGGCTCACTGCAACCTCCCCATCCTGAGTTCAAAAGATTCTCGTGCCTTAGCCTCCTGAGTAGCTGGAATTACAGGTGTGCATCACCATGCCTGGCTAATTTTTCTATTTTTAGTGGAGATGTGGTTTCACCGTGTTGGCCAGGCTGGTCTCAAACCCCTAATCTCAAGTGATCCACCTGCTTTGACCTCCCAAAGTGCTGGGATTATGGGCGTGAGCCACTGTGCCTGGTCATATTTTGCCATTTTGTACTTGGGTTTTTCATTTCTCATTGTTGAGTTTTAGGATTTTTTTTTTTTTTTGAGATGGAGTTTCACTCTTATTGCCCAGGCTGGAGTGCAATAGCGCGATCTTGGCTCACTGCAACCTCCGCCTGCTGGGTTCAAGGGATCCTCCTGCTTCAGTCTCTCCAGTAGCTGGCATTACAGGTGCCCACCACCACGCTCGGCTAATTTTTTGTATTTTTAGCAGAGATGGGGTTTCACCGTGTTGGCCAGATTGGTCTTGAACTCCTGACCTCTGGTGATCGGCCTGCTTCAGCCTACAAAAGTGCTGTGATTACAGGCTTGAGACACCTTGTCTGGCCAGCAATGCATATTCATAAAAGAATTTTTAATATATATTTTGTATACCTGTCCTTTATCACAGGTACATGTTTTGCAAATATCTTCTCCTACTCTGTGGCTTGCCTTTTTATTTTTTGGCAGTGTCTTTCACAGCACAGATGTCTTATTTTTAATATAGTTCAACTTAGCACTTTCTTCTTTCATGGATCAAGTTTTATATTGTATTAAGGAAGCCAAAAGGAAGCAAACACTCCCCCCCCACAAACCCCCTCCCCTATAAAAACCAGCTTAGAAACACTCTATTATTGGGTAGCCATAAATATGATTAAATTTAGTTAAAATCAAAGTAGAAGCTACAACAAAAACAATGTCATTAACAATCCAACATATAAAACTAGTACCAAATCTAAGTGAGAACAATTCCACCTAATATACCTAATAGCTCCTGTAAATCTCCATGCAGGCTAAGCAGGTTCTTTGTTTGTTTGTTTGTTTGAGATGGAGTTTCGCTCTTGTTGCCCAGGCTGGAGTGCAATGATGCAATCTTGGCTCACCACAACCTCTGCCTCCCCGGTTCAAGCAATTCTCCTGCCTCAGCCTCCCAAATAGCCAGGATTACAGGTATTTGCCACCATGCCCGGCTACTTTTTATATTTTTAGTAAAGATGGGGTTTCTCCATGTTGATCAAGCTGCTCTCAATCTCCCAACATCAGGTGATCTGCCTGCCTCAGCCTCCCAAAGTGCTGGGATTACAGGCATGAGCCACCTCACCCAGCTGGGACTAACAAGTTCTTAAAATAGAAACAGAAAAACAGCTATTCTAAACTAGAAAAATAATTTCTACCCATTAAGTGGCAAAACAACAAATCTTAATTTTTTTATATAATGGAAAAACACAATACTTTGAACTAAATTATAAACATGACATGTCATTTTGTCATTTTCAATATTATGTTCCAATACTGACCCAGTGAGCTACTACTAAAAACAAAACATCTTTCCCCAAAAGCATCCAAGTAAATCTTCATAAGCTAATTATTAGCAGGGAAAGAAAGGTATTTCATTAATCTCAACATTTAAGTGTAAGAAATATAAAAGAGAGTTATTGAATTGTTGAGGCTCCAGGTTACAATGCCAGTTTCTCCAAGTACAAGCTTCTACATGTGTACCCAGGGCAGTGATCAAAGTGAGAGTTTCCATAGTCTTTTCCTGCTTTTACTTCAGGTTACAATTGCCTTATGGAAATGAGTTACCCCAACAACTCCTTTTCCAACCCTGAAATATCAATAATATGCACAGTGTCATATGGATAGTTGTTACATTTATCTCCCCAACCAGACCAAAAAAACATGTTTATCTCCTTTTTTAGAAATTAAATTTTCTCAGAAACCAGGTCAAATTTAAGAGAAATTCCATTGGAGTTTGATCACTCAAGATTTTGATGCACTTAAAGTTTCACTGCTGATGACAATATACCATGAGTTTGCGCTTTCCTAGCACCTGGCGGATCACTAGGTTAAGAGATTGAGACCATCCTGGCCAACATGGTGAAACCCCATCTGTACTAAAAATACTAAAGTAGCCCAATGTGGTGGCACTTTCCTACAGTCCCACCTACTCTAGAGGCTGAGGCAGGAGACTCACTCGAACTCAGGAGGTGGAGGCTGTAGTTAGCCAAGATCTCGCCACTGCACTCCGGCAGCCTGGGCAACAGAGTGAGACCCCATCTCAAAAAAAAAGAAAGAAAAATAAAATGTTACAGTATACAACCATAAATAGTTACAGAAGCAAACCCCCTCACAATGTTGCTATAGAAAGAGAGATGATGATGGTGATGATGCTTTACTTATTTAACCTCATTTACTCCTCACATCAATCTCGTATAATGAGTCCTATTATTATTCCCATCATTTTAGAGATGAAGGACGTGAGGGTTGGAGAGATCAAGTCTGTAACTCACTTAGGATCTTGAAATTCTAACCACTATGTTTCACTGACTCTCCTGAATAAAATCACTCACTCCTTCCTTCCTTCCTTCCTTTTCTTTCCTTTTTTCTTTCCTTCCTTCATTCTTTTTTTCCTTCTTTCTTTCATTCGTTTGTTCAAGACAGAGTTTCACTCTGTCACCCAGGCTGGAGTCCAGTGGCGAGACCTTAGCTCATTGCAACCTCCGCCTTCCAAGTTAAAGTGATTCTCCTGCCTTAGCCTCCCAAGTAGCTAGGATTACAAGCATGAGCTACCATGCCTGGTCTAACATTGGGTTTTTAAATCAGGTTTTTAAACATGAGGACTTGGAACACCCATGTTTCTTCAAATAATGATACCCAAACATGTTGTAAGAGTAAACCAAATCTTTCCTTAATATCAGATATTATTTTACAGAAGAAGAAACTGAGGCCCAGGAGCTTAAATAATTTCCTTCCAAGGCAAATAATGGCTAATAATGGACAAAGCTGGTACTCAGGTTTGCAAAACTAAAAAGGCATTGGTCTTTTTACCTTGCCCTGATAACTTCCAGAACATAGAAACCATACTTTAAGCAATACACAGGTTAGGTAATATATGAAACACAGTATGCTATATTATTGCAGGTACAATATGAATATACAGGCTGGGTGCATTGGCTCACACCTGTAATTCCAGCACTTTGGGAAGCCAAAGTGGGTGGGTCACCTAAGGTTAGGAGTTTGAGACCAAGCTGGCCAACACTGTGAAAACCCGTCTCTACTAAAATACAAAAATTAGCTGGGTGTGGTGGTGCACATCTGTAATCCCAGCTATTCGGGAGGCTGAAGCATGAAAATTGCTTGAACATGGGAGGCAGAGGTTGCAGTGTGCCGATATCTTGCCACTGCACTCCAGCCCAGGCGACAGAGAGAGACTCTGTCTTAAAAACCAAAAACAAAAACAATATGAATATACAAAATATTAAGAATTTGCTGAAAGAATCTGTAAGTCTCTAATGTTTTTCCTATAAAAAGTAACACTTTATATTAATTATATTATTTACATGTAAGACTAAATATTTCTGATATTTAAGCTTCCATTCTACCTATTAATCCAACAAATAAAAGGTTAACAAAAACTAAGATGTTACAATCATACAACATAATGAAGGTTTAAATATGGACTACATTTTCCAAAGACTTATTTAGGCTTTTCCAAATTCTAGCTAATCTTATCATAAATTAACCTTTTCTAATTCAAAATACATCTATAAATTCAATTAAAATTTTTCACTGATGACAACATGGGTATCATAAAAAATAAATAGCATAGTAATACTGTTTTCCTTTTGATTTAGGAAGAGGTAACATCTCCAAAAAATACCCAGTAAAGTAGATCATATTCTGTTGCCAGTTCAAAGCATCTATATTTTGCAGGCAAAGATTTTCAAAGCCTACTAATGTTTTTGCTTTGAGTGGCTCGTACAAGTTCCTTGGACTTCACTGATGCAATGGTTTTATGACTAAAGGACTTTTAAGAGTTGTAATGTTCTCCAAAATTGAAGTATAATCTCATACCCCTTATTCAATACATAGAAGATTCACCAAGTAATATCCTGTTTAGCAACTAGCAAACTGATACCACTTGCAGTTCTCAGTCCTTTTATGTCATAGAAATTCATGATGCATTTTACTTCTTCACTTTCCTTATCTAAAAATAAGTGAAATTCTAACATCTTTTTTAAAAAACCTTGTCAGATTCCTTTTAGGAAACCATGAAGGTATCTACAAAGTGTTTTGAAATTTACCTGAGTATCTACACTCTAAAAGTGAGTATCTGTCAGAAATAATCTCAATCAATAAATTTTATAACCTCCTGAAATTAACTTACCTGCTTCATTGTTAATTGGGAACTCCCACAGTTTCCCCTCTTTTGTCCACTGGATCAGCTCTTCAAACCCACTCTGAAGGGGTTGTTCATTTACTGTGGCTAACTCCTTAGCAAATTCCACATCCCAAAGTGAAGGTGATGTGTCTGCATAATATATAGACATTTTAAGTAAGAATAAGTCAATGTAAATATATATTTTTAAAAAGTTATAACCAATCCTGAATTGATCATGTATTTTTCAGACCTTGACACTCATAACTAAATAGTATATAATAAAAAGTTACTGAGAGATAACTGCAAAAATTACATTAAAAATTGTAACTACAATAATGGCAAGCTTAACTTTTGTTTTACAGCAATGCCAGGTAATCACTGCCCCTCTACTGGAAAGAAAAAAGTAAATTTGTATTTTGTTTAAGAGTATTTTTATGAATGTGAATGTTTTTTGCACAATGTGACTTTGATTTTTAAAGTCTAGCCTGTTTATCTTTTAGTCTATTAAAATTAGTCACTAATGTTACTACTGTTAACAACCAAAGAAATTAAATTACAGAATAAAGATAAAACTGCTAATGAATACTGAGTACTTCCTCTGTGCTTAAATGCTTGTTACGCATTAGTGTATGTAATCTTCACAACCAACCCTGTGAGTAAAGTATTATTATATTGGCTAATTACCACCATCATGTTACGTGTTTCAATAACTTTTCGAAACTTCAGATCATCTTTTGAGAATGAGCCATATTCCCACCAGCTACTGCTGCTGGGAACGTAAAACGGTACAACCATCCTGGAAAAGAGTTTGGTGGCCCCTTAAAAAGTTAAAAATATATCTATTATTCAACATAGCCATTTCATTCCTGGATATTTACCCAAGAGATAATACTATCTACACAAAGACTTGTACACAAAAGTTAATGGCAGCTTTCTTTATAACAGCCAAATGTGGGTTATAATTTGGGAAACAACCCAAATGTCCACTAACAGGTGAATAGGTACAAAAATGTGATACATCCATACAATTGTATACTATTTGGTAATAAAAATGCGTTATTAGTACATGTAACAGCATAGATGAATCTCAAATCATTATGCTGAGTGAAAGAAGCCAGATGCAAAGGACATACTGTGTGACTTCAGTTATGTACAATTCTAAAAGATGCAAATTAATCTATTGTAACAGAAAGCAGATCAACGGTTGCCTGTGAACTGTGTGTGTGTGTGTGTGTGTGTACATACTGGAAAAGGACACAAGGAAACTTTGGAGGGTCATGAAAATGTTCAGAATTATAACTGGCAGTTTCATGGGTTTATATATTTGTCAAAACTAGTCAAGCTATATATTTTAAATATGTGCAGATTGTTGCACACAAATTATACCTTAATAAAATTGTAAAAAGAAAATGAATATCAATGTCTATCCCTTGGCTACCTTTTTCCCTATATTTTTATTCTTTAGTTATTTTTACCAACATTTTTTATCTTTCTTTTTTTCTGTGTGATCTCACTTTTTAGAGGATCGTACAGCTTGGTAATCTACTTTTTTCACTGAATGATTCCATCAGTATCCCATTATATATACACACACACACACACACACACACACACACACACACACACACACACCACAATCCCCTACTGTTGAATATTTTGATCATTTATATCTCTTTTAAATACTATAGTGACAAATATCCTTGTAGTTACACTTCTGTGCATATCTGTAATATTTCCTTAGAACAAATTCCTAGGAACACAACTTCTGGATTAGAGGCATAGATTGCATATGATCTATCCTCCGGCTTACCTCTTTATCCACTTTGCCAAGCTTGCTAAAGCATATCAACAAATAGCTCATTTACTCTTCTACCTGGGTAAGCCTTGTTTTATCTATTTTGCTTTTTCTGAATCTGTCTCTATGAGCCTTTATGTGCAGACATGTGTCTAACCACAAACTGACTGCTAGATATTAAGTGTTTTGGCCTAGATCATCTGATACTGAGAAACTATCAGTTGTTAGCCTTAACTAGCCACATTTACAGAACAATCACACCAGTAAAATAACTTAATTGTCTCAGTTATCTTTTACTTGGTGGTGACTGACCAACCTATATCTTTTCCATCATCATTAGGATCATCACTGTATTTTTACACTTGCTAATAGTTGCAAGCATTTATTAAATACGCACTATGTTCCAGGTACTGTGCTTGGCACTTTTCTCAGATGACCTCATTTAATCCTTGAAATGTATGTACTAGCCCTCATTTTATAGATGGGGAAAGGTTAATGTGGCAGAATCTGAATTTGAATCCAGTTCTACACAACACCAACACTCTTTCTGTTAATACTGCCTGTCGACTCTAGGATAACCAGTAGGGCCTATGGACTATATCCTTTGTAGCAGGTGGTAAGAACTTAGTGGGGAACAAGACGTGGGAATCATGGAACAGAACAACTCATTCAATCAGTCAATAAAAAGTTACTGAATGCCAACTATATTTCCAGCATTATTTGAGGTGGTGGGAAAACAAGAGTGAACAATTACGAAAGTTACGTTTCTACATATTGCATTCTTGTATTTAACTGGGAACAAAAGCCATTCTTTAGACTCATGCAAGTACGGCATATTCAAACAATATCTTCATAGAGTAAATTATTACATAAATTTGTGTGCTGTTTTCCTCACCAGAGTATAATCATTTGATATTGTTTGATAAAATACATAAAACTTCAATGCTTCCTTGCCAACTAACTTCAGTTTTAAAAGTAAGATTTTTTCATTTTAAAAAGTAAGTTGGCTACTTCAAGAATCTTCAAGTGCAGCTGCCTTGACAACAAATTTCTTTCTTCCCTTTTTTTTTTTTTAAGATGGAGATTTGCTCATCACCCAGGCTGGAGTGTAACGGTGTAATCTTGGCTCACTGCAACCTCCGCCTCTTGTGTTCAAGTGATTCTCTTGCCTCAGTCTCCTGAGTACCTGGGATTACAGGTGCCCGCCACCATGCCCAGCTAATTTTTGTATTTTTATAGAGGCAGCATTTCACCATGTTGGCCATGCTGGTCTCGAACTCCTGACCTCAGGTGATCCACCTATCTTGGCCTCCCAAAGTGCTGGGATTACAGGTGTGAGCCACTGCACCCAGCCAACAGATTCCTTTGTGATATATGCTTAACCCTTTGAGCAGGGGAGAGGCAATTCATTGCCCCTATGGATTTTGCACTTCCTTTTTACCATACACAGGAGAATGCAGTTTTTGCAATACAAGAAGGGGGGTTGTTCTTTAGCTTTGCCTTCAGTTCAAATGAACAAACACTAAATTAACTTCTTTCCTCTATAGATGCATATTTTATAGTACAGTTTGTTCAAAAAATAATTTAAGATTTAAGATAACTAGTTCCTATGATCTGTAAGCCACATGAATAGGTGCTACATGAATGAGATATAATCCCTAATAGTCTATTAAATAGGGGGGAAATCAAAAGTTCCTCTAAGTAACTGGTAGAAAGATTAAATGAGCCCTTGGAGGCTGGCCTTATCTATCATATACAACATTTTTTCCCCCTCTTTGAGAGGAGTTTCACTCTGTTGCCTAGTATGGAGTGTTATGCCACAATCACAGCTCACTGCAGCCTCGAATTCTGCGCTCCGGTGATCCTGCCATCTCAACCTCCCAGGTTGCTAGGATGATAGGTATGCACCACCATGCCTGGATAATTTTTTTCTATTTTTTAGAGAAAGGGGCTCACTATGTTGCCCAGGCTGATCTTGGAACTCCTAGTCACAAGCCATCCTGTTATCTCAGCCTCCCAAGTCCATATATAACATTATTTCTACCAAGATCCAAAAAATCAACTTCTACTCTTTAGAAATGCTCATCATTTATATGCTGGAGACATTCTGTATTGAGTTTCTTCATTTATTTTATCAGTAAACCAAATTTAATGTCAAGCAAGAGTACAAACGCTACAAGTCTGTTAAACAGATTCCTTGAATGTTCTTTCCATCTCCTGAACAATCACAAAGTCACGTCAGTAAGTTATTTTATAAATACTATCGCCACCTCTCGACAGTAAGCTGCCTAAGGGCAGGAACCAGTACATCTTTATGTAATAGCACAGAGACACACTGTAAATGGTAGTTGATTATTAATGTTCTAACTCAAATTAGTAGCTCATCTGGACCTCTGGATTTGGTAATTGGTAGTACTTACCTCCGACTCTCTCACAGAATGCAACATTTCAAGGGGGAAACCTGACCAAACCTAGCAATGTCGACAACTGTAGTATGATGTGTCCCACGACAGGATACTTAAGAGTGTGTGTGTGTTGCTTTGATCCTGAAGGCTGGGCAGGGAGCCAAGGCCATAGTGCCTAGCTGAGGAGCAGGTGTCCCTGAGAACCCAAACATCCCAGGGCATACCTGGGAACATATCAGAGAAAACACTGTCACCACGCACACAGAGTTGACAACCAATCAGAACATTAGCTTCAAGGTAGCTTAGAGATGGGAGGCAGGGAGACTCTAGAGCTGCCCAGGAATGTCCCAGTATGTAAGTTCTAGTAAACTCATCTATTCGTCAAGCTGGACTTGCCCACATTATTCTTTCATACACAAGAGAATGCAGTTTTTGCAATACAAGAAGTGGGGTTGTTCTTTTAGCTTTGCTTTCAGCAAAGGTCTCTCAACACCTTCCCAGTTTAGGGGGACGTGACAATCCCAAATCTTCCTTATAACAACTGCCACATTTGTAAGCAGGATCCAGGCCAGTGACAGGATGGCATATTAAAATATCCAACTATTACACCATCAGAACACTAAGGACATCTTGGAAAGATGAAATGTTTCTCCACCTGAGAAATAGCGTTATTCTTAACAAACCTGTTTCAGAGTCTTCTTTGGTAGCTGCCGTCATGTCAAAAATATAAAGTCTTTTCCCCTTGAATATACTTCCTGTAATTCTAAAAAAAGAAAATAACATTTTAATGAATATATTTTAAACTGTCAACAAAAATTATGAGAAAATATCTTAAGTGAAATATTCTATGTAGAAATGAAAAATAATTCCACTGACCCACATCAAACATCTTAGCTAACTGCCACATTTTTAGGACCTATAAACTAAAAACAGAAATGTGCACTTGAGTTTTGCTTCATAATACAATGAATCAGTTAAAGCAATTTAATTTCCAAAATATCTAATTGAAAAGATTAGCTTAATTTGCCAAAATTTTTATTTTTTCCCTTTTATATTAAATAAAAACTCCATGTTGTGAAAAACTGTAAAACTATGCTAAAATAGATAGAAGCTGTAAAGTCAACATTTATCTTTAAGGGCAGAAAACACTGCAATGTTTAATTAGAAATTATAATTATAAAAGATTGCATAGGTAAATCACAACATTCCCTTTCATAAAGCAATTATTCTGTAATTTTAAAATAATTATTAACTATCTTTACATGACTATTTAAAATTAACTAGTGAAATTAATATCAGGGAGTTAATAGGTAATGTTTTCTTGCACACTTGATAATCAATTGCTTTATGCAAAAATTCACATGTTTATTTGAATAAATTTACCGGCAGATTAAAATCAAGTTTATAAACCGGAGGGCTGGCCAAGCAAGGTGGCTCATGCCTGTAATCCCAGCACTTTGGGAGGCCAAGGTGGGTAGATCACCTGAGGTCAGGAGTTCGAGATAAGCCTGGCCAAAGTGGTGAAACCCCATCTCTACTAAAAATGCAAAAAAATTAGCTGGGTGTGATGGCCGGTGCCTGTAATCCCAGCTGCTCAGGAGGCTGAGGCAGGAGAATCCCTTGAACCCAGGAGGCAGAGGTTGCAGTGAGTCAAGATCATGCCACCATACTCCAGACTAGGTGATAAGAGTAACAGTCCATCTTAAAAAATAAAAATAAAAAATAAAAAAATAAAATAAACAGAAGGGTTAGTTTTAAAAATAATTTTGAATTAAAAAATAAATAAATAAATTACTTCTCTCTACTAAATAGAAGTAACTGGAAAAAATGCAATACCATATGAACATTAAATAACATGATTTCAAATCATATAATCTTTACTCTAGTAGGTTCCCAAGTTATTTGTAAACAAAGGCTTTTATGCTCCAGAACTCTTGAGTGCCTTGCATTCTTCCCCCTCAACTGCACATCTGGTAAACAGGATGGTGGATTAAAGCAAGTCACAGCAGAGGGTGAATGTCTTGGTCAAAGTACTGAATTTCAAAAGAGGAATGTACTACAAAGAAAGAGAATGGACATTTGATGAGCACCTACTATGTACCAGAAAGTTTACACGTGTTTCTTTTCTATTCCTCAAGAAAGCCATTTAAGCTAAGTTTCACTTTCAGCATTTTATAGCTAGAGAAACAGGTTGATGGAGGCTATAAAAGGTGCCCAGCCACAGAATTAGTCAGTGGCAGTGCCAACATTCTGAGGCAGGCCAGTATAACAACAGAAGGAATCAGTCTAGGCCTGGGTTGCCTGGGGTTGATACCCCAGAACCTGCCCCAGTCATAGCAGGGTGAACAACTTGGCGTCTCATCATTGCTTCCCCTTACTCCTCTCTAGCTGGCTTTTTAACACATTGAAGGCACAGAAACCCCTTTCCTACTTTAGCTTCTAATTTTTAAAATATCAAATTATACTATACCATCCTAATGTAGTTGCACAGAGTCATGTCCAAGGTTAATGATTCAGTCAAATATTCTCGAGGATTAACTGATTTAAATATTCTTAAGTAAAACTCCAAGTACACCTTCTCCTTTATTCAATACTATATAATAGATACTAAATTGCTTTAAATTAGTAATTCAAATAATCTTCCAAAGTCACTATAACCTCTTGAACTTCCTATGTTAACTGATAATCACCTTTTCCAATCTTCCTGCATAAATCAGTAATTTAACACCTGGAAGGAGTTAACTCAAGTTCCTAATTTTACTTAAAACAAATCCACGGAATACACAATGCATTGAAAACACTCCAACTGTGAGCATATCCTGCTATAAAGACAAGATAATTTTTGTCAGGCCATGCCAAATATCTGGCTCCTCCTTCCTAGCTCTCATTTTCAGGGTTTAAAAGAGAGAAAGAACAGAAACTTTACGCAAATACAGAACAACTTTAGATTCTAAAATAACTATATAAGGCATGGCTCAGTATCTTTAAGAACTTCAAATCAGTAAATTCAAATGGCCACAAATAATCTACCACTTTAAGGTACTATACAAACTCTTTTCCTCCTGCCTCTCCTTTTCACTGATGGTGGGTTATTTCTCTAAGGTATACAAAAAGATAAGCATGTATTGAGATATAAAGGGTATATGAATACACAGTATTAGACACATATTTAAAATGAAAAATAGTATTTCTCACAAAATACTTATTTGCTCAGAATTCAGTCAGCTCCACTTATTCTAAATCAAAGGACCCTGATTCATCATGGGTAGATGTGAAGCATGGCCCATTTTAATTTAAGGTACGGAAAACTGCAAGACTGGCTAAATCCAACACATGGTTCCTTCTCTAGGAAGTGGCATACAGAGAATAAGAACACATATGTAAATGCATTCATAATGCTCAAATATCCAACAGCAATAATATACACAATAAGATAAATCTACAGCTAAGGTAAAAACAAACTACACAAACAAAACCCAGCAGATTACAAGCCTGATACCTTTTTCTAAAAACAGCGGTCTTCTGGTCGGGGTAATTGTCATGGTCTTCATCAAACCGAATCTGATGCTCTGGTCTTGAATGAACTCTAGCTGTAGCAGATCTGGCAACTTTCATATCTGATATTATGTTACTGAAACTGGAAAAATAAAAAGGTCAACTGTATTAGAAGAAATCTTAGCAGAGAACAGTCAAACTTTCTTAAGCAGGAGACTGACATCATTTAATTCTTATTTCATTTTTATGCACTAATTATACAGCATAAAAAAATTTTTATTTTTTTTTTGAGACATAGTCTTGCACTGTCACCTGGGCTGGAGTGCAGTGGTGCGATCTCAGCTCACTACAACCTCCGCCTCCCAGGCTCAAGCAATTCTCATACCTCAGCCTCCCAAGTAGCTGGAATTACAGGCACCTGCCACCATGCCCAGCTAATTTTTTGTATTTTTAGTAGAGATGGGGTTTCACTATGTTGACCAGGCTGGTCTCAAACTCCTGATCTCGTGAATTGCCTGCCACGGCCTCCCAAAGTGCCGGGATTACAGGCGTGAGCCACCACACCAGGCCAAAAAATGTTTAAATAAAAAATGTCACCTATTAACATTCACATAACACAGAACATTACAATTTATGTTTACTTTAATCATTTAAAGATGTTCTTCAGAAATCCTCATTTAAAATATAAGTGTCTTATGAAAAATTATTCAGAGAAAATGATAGGAAAGTAAAATCAGTATCTGTACACTTATTGCCTACATTCAATGACTAAATTAAAACCAAGTTAGCCATATTTATTTACTGCTTTGTATTTGTTCAAAGACAAATAAAACGAGTCACTGAACTGACAGTCCAGATATCTATATCTATGTCTTCCTTTTTTTTTTTTTTTTTTTTAAACTTATAATTTCTTTTGGAGATAAGGTCTCATTTGTTGCCCAGCCTGGAGTGCAGTGGTGAGATCACAGCTCAATGCAGCTTCAAACCCTGGACTTAAGTGATCCTCCTGCCTCAGCCTCCAAAGTTGCTAGAATTACAGGCACATGCCACCATGCTCAGCTAATTTTTTTATGTTTTGTGGAAATGGAGTCTTGCTTTGTTGCTCAGGCTGATCTCAAATTCCTGGCCTCAAGTGATCCTCTTGCCTCAGACTCCCAAAGTGCTGGGATCATGGGCATGAGCCGGTGCACATGGTCATTTAACTTCTTGAAATAAATCTGGTACACACACTCTTTGAGAACAACTGATTTAGATCACTATTCAAATTGAAGCAGGGTTACCACTTACTATAATGTACGCAGCAAGTAGTACAACATGACATAAAATAATGAGAAATGAAGAGAGTAAGTGGAAAGACGTCAGCTGAAATATAAGAATAAGAGTAAAAAGAGAAGGAAACAAACCTGAAGATTATCATACCGTGCATAAAACCAGCAGGCTATTTAACTGAAAAAAATTACTTTTCTCAGAGAAGCTACCTTGTTGTTACTGATTTTTAATAAAATTACTGAATTTACCATTTCTTTTTTCATGGACAAGAAACTGTAACTTCTTAAAAGGAAACTTTATTCAATTGGTTTCCTGAAAACTATAATCATACTTAAGACATATGTTTTTAAAAAATTGAATTGCTAAAATTATGCAGTATATTTTATATACAAATTCTACTGATGTGATATATATTATGTGTATTACTCACTAGCCACATGAAAATGGCCCATTTTGAGATATAAACATTATTGACCCAACGGTTTGATTCACTCACCTAATTTTAGGTTTCTCTGCATCTCTCTGTGCCCTTGACGCTTCCTCATGCTGCTGGAGCTGTCTCAGCAGCTCTGACTTGGTTGTTTGCTTGTCAAAAGGGAGAGAATCTGCCACAGCAGACGCAGCTGCCACCAACTCCGGACTCAGGGGCTCAATTCTGAAAAAGAAAATGAAAAACAAATGAGAAATAAAAAAGAGAGATTGGCCAGGCACAATGCCTTACTTCTGTAATCGCAGCATTTGGGAAGCCAAGGCAGGCAGATCACTTGAGGTCAGGAGTTCAAGACCAGCCTGGCCAAAATAGTGAAACCCCATCTCTACTAAAAATACAAAAATTAGCCGGGCATGGTACTGCATGCCTATAGTGCCAGCTACTTGGCAGCTAAGGCAAGAGAACTGCTTGAACCCGGGAGGTGGAGGTTGCAGTGAACCAAGATCATGCCACTGCACTGCAGCCTGGGAGACAGAGTGAGACTCCATCTCAAAAAAAAAAAAAAAAGAAAAGAAAAGAAAAAAGAGAGATTGCTTATTATGCCCTTAGTTTAGTGAAAGGTAAAACAATTTCTGGGGGACAACCTTGGTGTTCAAAAAAGTATTTAATTCAATTTCTGACAAAAGCAAGAATTTTCAACTATTAGGTAGCAGTTTTATATAAACTTTGAAATGTTAAATATTAAAATTAATAATATTTGCTGAAGCACAACATGAACTCCAAACAATATATTAAGGTAGAGGGGTGAGGGAAAGATCAGCCTCAAAAATTATAAATTAGTGGCATTTTAAATATTTTAAATTAGATGCTATTGTATTTCAAAACCAATATATATTGTAAGCAAATATAAAGGCAGGTTAACCAGTTCACAGAAGCTTTACTGGAACCAACCTAAACGTCTATCAATAGAACAGAAAAACAAATTGTGATATATCCATACAATGGAAGAATACTCAGCTCATGCCAACGTGAATGACTTTCACAGGCATTAGATCAAGTGAAAGTAGTTGGACACAAAGAATATAAAGTACAAAAATTAGCCAGGTGTGGTGGCGCGTGCCTATAATCCCAGCTACTCCAGAGACTGAGACATCAGAATCACTGGAACCTGGGAGGTGGAGGTTGCATTGAGCTGAGATTGCACCACTGCACTCCAGCCTGGGCGACAGAGATAGACTCTGTCTTAAAAAAAAAAAAAAAATTCTGTATGATTCTATTTATATCAAGTTCCAGAATAGGCAACACTAATCTGAGGTGAAAAAAAACCTCAAAACAGCATTTGTCTCAAGACAGATGGCTACTGACTGGGAAGGTGAAAATGAAAAACATAGTATCTTGGTAAGTGTGTGGGTCACAGGGATTTATCTGTTTGTCAAAATCCCACACCTAAGATTTGGTACACTTTAATATATGTAAATTTTACCTAAAAAAAAAAGCCATAAATCATTATCAAGTAGGAGAAGAAAATGAGTGAAAGCATAGATAATACAAGAATGTTAAAATGTTGATCACCATTGAAACTGGGATACAGTATAAAGGGGTTATACCACTTTGTGTTCTTTGCATATGTTTTAAATTTTTCATAAGAAAAAGCTTTTAAAAGCTTCCTAAATTAGAGAACGTTAATAGAAGAACATTCTGTTATAAAAAGAAAATAAATTATTTACATTTTTTCCTTTTTTTTTTTTTTTTAAATGGGGGGTCTCAGTATGTCATTAAGTCTGGCGTCGAAGTCCTGGGTTCAAGCAGTCTGCCCACTTCATCCTCTTGAGTAGCTGTGACTACAAGTGTCTGCCACCATGCCTGGCTATTTGTAACATGTTTTAACTCACTGAGAACTGACATATCAATGAGTGGGATCCAAATTAATGTTTTATTATGCCTGGCTTTCTAGATCATGATTTGTTACCTAATATGCAAATTAAAGTTCCCAAATTCCTGAAGTTCTTGGAGAAAGATTTTAAGGACTTAAGTAAGGCCTGGAAGATCTAAAATCTGATAAGAATAGAAGAAAAATAGGAGAATGAAACAAGGGGTTGGGCATGGTGGCTCATGCCTGTAATTCCAGCCTTTTGGGAGGCTGAGGCGGGAGAATCGCTTGAGCCCAGGAGTTTAGACCAGCCTGGGATAGGAAAAAAAAAAAAAAAAGAAAGAAAAAAAAATTAGCCAGGCATGGTGTCACTTGCCTATAGTCCAAGCTACCTGTGAGGCTGAGTAGGAGGATCACTTGAGCATAGGAGGCTGAGGCTGCAGTGAGCCATGATTTTCCCACTGCACTTCAGCCTGAACCACAGAGTGAGAGTCTGTCTCCAAATAAATGAATAAATAAATAAATTAATTAATTAATAAGAAAAAGAAATAAGGAAATATAACAGTTGAAATAAAACATGCTTTCAAAACTGTTACCTGTGAATAAAGCTTTAACCTTATTCCAAAGTCATTATATTTCTTTCATAAACTACTTGCGAACTTCATTTTCAAATTTTAATATATGTATTTGATCAGAGTGTACACAGAAATCAATATTCACATAGATGAATACTGATTTTCTAGAATCATACATTTCGTAACAATAGTTTCCTATATAGTCATACTCTTTAGCTTTATAATTTGAAATGTTCTAATTAATAAAAATTGTGGGGGACTCTCTGTCATGAAATAATTTTTACATACAGGATCTTCATAGATTTTAACAACATGAGGAGAACTTGTTAAAGTATATTTTAACAATCTATTCTATCCTGTAATTAAGACTATTTCATGATTATATACTTTTCCTCTTCATAACATTTTGTACTTTTAAAATTTCTTTCAAATAAACTGTATGACATACAAATTTAGAAAAAGACTCTGATGAGGGAAACTACTGAGTGGACATTTAAATTGGCATGGCTTTTAGCAGGCAACTTGGTGACATATACCAAGGCAAAAAAAATGCAAATCTTTTTACCTAGCAATTCCACTTCTAAGAATATGTGTTTAAAGAAAATAAACCAAAAATGAAAGAAAATGAACAGCTGGGTGTGGTGGCTCATGCCTATAATCCCAGCACTTTGAGAGACCAAGGTGGGCAGATTACTTGAGTCCATGAGTTCAGGACCAGCCTGGACAACATAGTGAAACACCGTCTCTACATCTCCTCTTCCATATCTCTCCCGCCATTTTAATGTAGGAAGCAGAGACTTCGTTTTGTTCAATGTCCAGTCTCTAGCACTTTGGATGGTGTGTAAAATATAATGGCAAGGGAAAGCTGCTGAATGAATTAACAATGTTAATCACAGTATCATTTCATACCAGTGAAACACTAGAAATAATCTAAATTTCCAGCAGGGATCAATTAAATGAGTAATAGTTAGCTGATACCTTCCAAATGAATGATCAGGTTAAGAGAAAGTTAAAGCAGATGCTAGAAATTCTGGTTACTGCTGCACCACCAGGGATCTTTTTAGGTTCCACTAAACATTCAGACCCAAAGGCCACCACAGATGACACCTGGCCCAGTCCATTCAGGAAAATGAAAGACAGAACCACAGCAGGCCGGCAGGGCAGCCTTGGGTGTCCTTCTCAGTTCTTGCAGTGTTCACACAGGTGACACTTCACACGGTCATTCATCTTAGAATTAGGATACAAGATCTGCACCATGAAGGCATGGGAGCTGCCTGGCTTACTGCCTCACAGGTGCCAGTATCTCCTGTAACAGGGCCACATGCAGTTTCCAGGGTCCCTGCAAAGGACATGCAGTAAGAAGAATCACTACATTTTAGTCCTAAATATGGTATTCCCATCAGGTACCTATAGTTCTCCCAGGCCAGATGCAATCTATCAATTAGGAGTCAAGTTTGTCATAACAATGTTGCCTATAATATAGCTGACATTCTACAGTTATCAGGTACCAGATGTATAATCAAAGCAAATTACACTTTCAGAAAATAGTGACAGCATTACTTCTGGTTCCATATGCTCTTCCAAAACACTGCCACATATTCATTAAGAGAGAGAATCTATCTTCCCTCCCTGAAAACCAGGGGAAACTTTGCGACTGCCTTGATGAACAGAACAAGATAGAGGTAACATACTGTGACTTCTGAGGCTAGATCAAATAATACAATATAGCTTTCACTTCAATCTCTCAAGACATTTGTCTGTGGAACCCAGCTACCAGGCAAGAAGCCCAGGCCACACGGAAAGGCCATGGGTAAGTGCACTGGCCAAGAGCCCTAGCTAAAGCCTCAGCCAACAGCCAGTATCAACCATTGGAAAAGTGCCCTCAGATGATTCCAGATCCCAGCCTTCAACCTACCTTAACTAAAGATGAGTAGAGAAGACACATGCTCTCCACTTAGGACCCTGGTCCCCAAACGGTGCCCTAAGGCACTCTGGGGCACCACAGGAAAATACAACCACATAGTGATTTAAACTAGGCAGTTCACAGTAACAGTACAGCTGTGCCTTCATATCTGCAGGGGTTGGGGAGGGTGGGGCCATGGGACACAGGCATTGTTTCCAGCAACAAGCTCTGGCCCCCCAGGATGGATGCATAAGCCCCTTATATAAAATGGCAGAGTACATGCGTATAAGTAATGCACATCCTTCCAAATACTTTTAAATCATCTCTAGATTACTTATAATACCTAATTATGTAAGTAGTTGTTATACTGTATTTTTTTCTTTTTTTTATATTTTCAATCAGAAGTTGGTTGAATCTGTGGATGCAGAACCTGGGCATACAGAGGGCCAACTGTATACTGTTTCATTCCTATCAATGATATTGTATCTTTGTTAAGATGGTTTCTCAGGAGTGGTTGTGGTAAGAACAAATATCCCAGGAAAATCAGTGTGGAACAGGGGTGAACACAGTAATGTCCGATCTTATTATAAGGCTAGGTCATTAAAAAGAAAATACAGCTTTCTCTTGGCTCACTTTCTCTTGAGATACCCGCCCTGGAACGCAGCTACCATGCAGTGAGAAAGCCCAGGCCACAAAGTCACATGTAGGTGTTTTTGCTAACACTGTCAGCTAAGGTCTCAGCTGACAGCTGGCATCAACTGCCAGACCCATGAGTGAGCAAACTTCAGACAATTCCAGCTTCAGACTTCTAAGTCTTCCAACTGAGGCCCCAGACATCATAGAGCACAGACTGGCCTTCCCCACTGTGTTCTAACCAAATTGCTAACCCACAGAATCTGTGACCATAATGGACGAATGTTTTATGCCACTAAGTTTGGGAGGCATGGTAACCACATTAATGAAGGTTCAATACATAATACAAAATAAGAAAAGCAGACTATGTATGAAGCAATGATGATAGTGCCTCATGAAGCAAAGATCATGACTAACCTAATCCTGTGCACCCTGGAGTCCTTAAAAAAGGGGTAGGGGAGGCAAAAATCATTAAAAGACACCTTTTTAAAACTCAAAACAAATGTAACTCATTCACCAGTCTTTTCATGTAGATCAAAGCCTCTTCTTTGAACATAGGACCACTGACAAAGGTTCTAAGACATATCTTTTATATACATCACACCCATCCTCCAATACTTCCAATTTTGGTTTAAATGGAAAGTGGAGCAAGAATGTAAGAAAGCTTACAAAGCAATGTAAGTGTGTGATCCTCCCACATATGTATGTTTGCCTCACTCAAACTAATTGGAAAGGTAATTTTAAGATGACCTTTACTGACTCTTTCCAAAGCATTCAACTCGCTTTACCATTTCTGTAACAGTTAATTCAATTATAATTATAATAAAGCATATGATGGGTCATAAACAGGACTAGGAGCTTTAAAAATGCCATTCTGGATAAGTATTTATATATGTTTGTATTATTTATTTCCACATATTTACATATAACTGTTTTGTTTCTAAAAGGAGAAGGAGGATACCTATTAAGGGAACTGATTGTCTGACTTAGCTTACTCTACCACCCAATCATATGTTCTAGAGGTATTTTTGATATAATGCAGAAACCAAGAAGTTCCATTAAAATGTTAAATAATTCTGGCAAACAGAAGACTCTATTAAAATCTGTTTGTTCTGGTAAGAGAAGTCAGTGATGGGTATCCTAAAGCCACACCCCTTACTACTTGAATTAATGATGTCATTGGGATACATCATTACATAGCACTAAAACAAAATACTGCAATTTAACCTACTGCACAATTCCAAGATATCACCGATTGCACTTAGAATTAAATATAATACTCCTTTGACAAACATAAATAATTACAATACTCTGAGGAAACCACCAAGAAAGCTAAAAGCACTGATAGGTATTGCTCAAAGGAATTCATAAAAAGCAGTTGTAATTAACATGCTAAAACTTTATTCCAGAAATCTTTAAAATGGAAAATTTTAAATAAACAAGTCCTTTAGAGACATTAAGCTACCTTCAAATCAAGATATAAATAATAGTTCATTAACAGCTTAAAGAGGCAATTAAATGGCAGTTAACAACACGGATAAATACGTAAGTGTGAAATTCTCAATGAGATCACTTCTCTTTTCCTTTCTCTGAATTGTGTACAGATATCCTCTTGTTACTTAAATACAATACACAACAGTATTTCTCAAGTACTTATTAGTATTATTTTTGTTGTTTGAGACAGTCTCACTCTGCCCCCAGGCTGGAGTGCAGTGGCACAATCTTGGCTCACCACAACATCTGCTTCCCAGGTTCAAGCGGTCCTCCTGCCTCAGCCTCCCAAGGAGCTGGAATTACAAACATGTACCACCACGTCCACCTAATGTTTGTATTTTTAGTAGAGATAGTGTTGCACCATGTTGGCCAGACTGGTCTCGAACTCCTGAACTCAAGTGATCCGCCTGCCTCGGCCTCCCAAAGTGCCAGCATTACAGGTGTGAGCCACCAGGCCCAGCCTTGAGTAATTATTAGAGTCCCTGTGTTTACAAGCTGATATTTATCCTTCATGAATTCAACATTTCCCAAGTACTCATATAAAAATATGTTTTACCAAAAGAAAAAGCTTACTGGAGTTTCAAACAACATTCGAATTATAATTAAATTTACCTCTTCTTTGGAGGATGTTCTTTAGCTCTTTGAAGCCTGCCAAGTGTAGCTTCCAAACTTTTAAGTGGTCTTTTGTTGGGGGGCTTTGTTGTTCGTACATTTACTGTGCTTAATTCAACTTTCATGTCCTTAATAATGCTTAACAAGTCTTTTTTTGTGTTTTCCTTTTCACTGTCTTGGCTCTCTGAAGTCTCCTTGGAAGTCTCATCAGTTTGAACAGACTGGTCACCTTTCTTGCTACAGATCACGCTGTTAGTGCCAAAATATCTTTGGATATTATTTTTTGTCCTGGAAAGATGCATTAAAGAAAAAAATGAAAAATACAATGCAGGCTAATAAAGTAAAAAACTATGTATCTAAATTTTTTTCAATTCAAGCCCTTTCCATTTGCTTTTTATAATTATTATAATAATCATAACAGCAGCAACTTACCATTTATTAGCATACACTACACGCCTCACCTTGTGCAATATACTTTGTGTGCACTTCTCATACCCACATTAATTCCCTAAGGTCTCCATTTTGCAGATAAGGAAACTGAAAATCAGAGCAGTAACTTACCCAAAGTCATGGAACTCACAGCTCACTAAGAACTAAGACACACTGTGTGCCACAAATAAGCAGAGGTGTGTTGAGATATTGGTCACCTGCTCCTTGGGGTGGCCAGGGCAGTTCTGACAGTGCTAGTGCTCCCAAGTCTGTTCCCTCCCTCCATTTATCCCAGGGTTCAGTAGAAAAGCACTAACACGGTTAATCAACGGCAATTTATTATTCTCAAACCTGAATCTGACTGACTGCAAGTCCTTGCTCTTAACATAATAATATCTTTTTAAAAAGTTCTAATTAAACAATACAAAAATAAATTTCTATAAATAAAATTATTTCAAAAAAACGTTGAGTGGGTGTTATTCTAATCTGATCAACATTCTGATCAAGCTACATGGCATTTAACACATAAGCATTTGTAAGGTAAGCTAAAATGGAACAGAAAAGAGAATAATCAATGGCTAGAAATGTCATTTTTGCTTTCTTAATTAGATACATTTATGAAAAAGAACAACACAAACGATTAAATCTATATTAGATTCATGCAAAAGATTTCCTAATTCTTTTTTACTTTTTTTTTTTCATAATTGAGATGGGGTTTCAAAGAGAAAAAAAGAAAACAAAAAAAAAGAAAAAAATACAAAAAAAAAAAATAGAGACAGGGTTTCACTGTGTTGGCCAAGCTGGTCTTGAACTCCTGACCCCGTGATCCACCCGCCTCAGCCTTCCAAAGTACTGGGATTACAAGCGTGAGCTACCGTGCCCGGCCAAGATTTCCTAATTCTAAGTAACCCAAATATCCAGTTTTATTCTGTGGAGTTAAAAACCTCTTTTGGTATTTGGTTATTGAAGAACTTTAAAAACTGTCCATGAATCAGTTTCAGTAAGAGGGTATATTAAAAAATAATTTATTAAATATAGTGAATATCTACTCTGTGGTGGTACTATACGAGGTACCACCAATATATTAGTAAATAAGAATTTCATGGTCCCTGCCTTTATGAAGCTCATGTACTAGAGCACTGCTTCTCAAACTTTAATATGCATAGTTTTTTTTGTTTTTTGTTTTTTATTTTTAAGACAGGGTCTCACTCCGTCAAATAGGCTGGAAGTGCAGTGGCATGATCTCAGCTCACTGCAGCCTTGACCTCCCTGGGCTCAGGTGATCCTCCCACTTCAGCCTCCCGAGTAACTGGGACTAATTTTTTTTTGCAGAGACAGGGTTTCGCCATGTTGCCCAGACTGGTGTCGAACTCCTAGGCTCAGCGATCCGCCTGCCTCCCAAAGTGCTGGGATTACAAGCATAAGCCATCATATCTGGCCCATAGAAATTATCTAGCTCCTTGCTAAAACACAGATTATTTGGTCCCACCAAAGAATTCTGATTCAGCAGCTTTGTCCAGGAGACACTTGAGAATTTGGATTTCTAACAAACTCCCAGGTGATGCTAATGCTGCTGGTCAGAGGACCACATTACAGTAGCTATGTATGTTACTTAATCCTTACAATCTTACAGAACAGGCTCTATTATTCTCACTTTACAGAACAAACTGTTGTCCAGAGAAGTTAAGTTAGTGGTTATAAATCTCTAGAGGTTATACAAATAACATAGGGAGCTGACTTAAAACACAGATTCCTGAAATTCTTAGTTTGTAAGTTTGGAATTTAACTGACATTCAGGTGATTCTCATGCAGGGGAGCTCAAGAGCCTGCATCAGACCCTAGGTTATCAAGTTCAGCCAGGTGCAGTGGCTCACGCCTGTAATCTCAGCACTTTGAGAGGCAGAGGCAGGCGGATCACAAGGTCAGGAGTTCAAGACCAGTCTGGCCAATATGGTGAAACCCCTGTCTCTACAAAAACTACAAAAATAAGCCGGGCGTGGTGTCGAGTGCCTGTAGTCCCAGCTACTCAGGAGGCTGAGGCAGAAGAATCGCTTGAACCCAGGAGTTGGAGGTTGCAGTGAGCCGAGATCATGCCACTGCACTCCAGCCTGGGTGACACAGCGAGACTCCGTTCCCCCCAAACCTCGCAAAAAATACTGTATCAAGTTCTCAAAGCCAGGAAATGGCAGCTGCAGGCTAAGGATACTTACATGAAAGAGAAAATGGCAATTTCAAAAAATGTTGAAACAAACTATTTGATCCGCTTATAAAAACAACAGAGACTATTAAATCAGGCACTTTAAAATTAGAATTAAAAAATTAAAATTTATTCTAATTTTAAAATTAGAATAAAAAACCAATTGCATACTAGTATCCTCATAACCAGTACACAGGACTCTCATTACAATATTCAATATATGGTACAATCTATTTAAGAAAATGGTCTATTATTTTACAATTAAAGTTAAAGGTATTTTAACAGAAAGGTGGTAATCATGGGAATGAATCTCATATATAATCTTTACTACAATGTTTTCTTTCAAGACTGCTATCGCACCATAGAAAGCAATCTACATTATAGGAAAATCATGTCTAAGAACTCCCTAGCACTAAAAATAATAAAACTCTAGACCTAACCTCCCACCTTAGTTTGTTTCCAAGGACAACATCTCATCAGTACCTCAAATGCAACACCTTCAAAGCCACATTCAAGACTCCTCTTTCAGACTGACTTTCCATTTTTCACACTTCTATATTAAAAGGCCCCCTACATAAGCAGATTTTATTTACTGATTGATTAAGAGACAGGTTTCGCCATGTTGGTCAGGTTGGTCTTGAACTCCTGACCTCAGGTGATCTGCCCACTTTGGCCTCCCAAAGTGCTGGGATTACAGGCGTGAGCCACCGCACCTGGCCGATATTTTTTGTTTTCTATAAATTATAACATATGTAAAAACCTTTCTCAAGCCTGGCTCCACATTCTTCTGTTAACATTAAGGATACCCTAATACTCCAACGCAGCCAGTTGAAATCTTTGCTATCTCTGACCACCCTACCATTATGCTATGATATCACATCCCCTTCATTGTACCTGTGCAATTTTTCTCCTCCATTCAGCTGGTCCTTCCCATCTTCACTGTCACTAACCTGCTTCAGCCCTGTACTTAACCAAACTGCCTTCTGAGTGTTATTCATGGAATTTATGCAGTGGAATTAGGTTTTCATAATAAAGTTCTCAGAGGATAAAAAACAAAAACTAAGTATGCCGCAATCCCCCTTTTTTTCCTGGCTAACTTCAACCAGTGGTCCTCCTTCAGATTTCATGACTTTTACAGAAACGATATCCTGAGTCTCCCCTGCAATGGTTAGGTGTCCCTATTTGTTCCCCCAGTAAACAATCATTCATGTTGGATGAACAGTGTACTCTGTGCTTACCTACACTACCTCAGCTATTACCTCAGTACACAGCACTTGAATTGTCAGCTTGCTGGAACTACACGCTCCGTAATGACAGGACTGCCTTACTTGGGGTTTACAACCAATACTGGTACGCTGTCAAGTTTTTCAATAATTAACCAAAGGCGAAATGAGGGAAACAGAAACGAGACTCCCAAATCCTGGGAGGCAAAAGATAAAAACAACTTCGCTTTTGGAGCTTGGATAAATTGACATGAGATGACAAGAGGAATGAGACGCGGCGTGCAGTAGAAATAGCACAGCGACCAGGCTTGTAAGCGTAGCTCTGTTTTCCACGCACACTGTGACCTTGGGCAAATCATCTTTTCTTTTTGGGATTTCTCTTTCCTCAGATTTAAAGCAATAGCTTCTAAGGACCCGACAGGTAACAACATGGACCCCAGGAAGTCGGAGAACAACTGAATGTACAGGACGGGACACGGGGTCAGCTAAGAGCGCTGAACTGCGGTACCTGACGGTTCCGTGCCGAGCAGCGAGTAGCACAATCGCAGCTGCTGATGTTTCCGGGCTTCCAGAGGACAAAGGGTGGCGGGAAAGGGGGCGAAGAGGTAGGAACGTTGAGACTCTAGGAAACATCGCCGAGACACAAATAGAACCCAGAGGGCAACGGAAATGGTGCATCCCTCTGCCAAACACGTCCTCCGCCCTCTATTCCGTTTCCGTCCTGGAGCCTTCCTCTTCCTTTGCGTTCCGGTGGGCAACAGGGGCAGGTAACTCCGTTCCGAACTCTCCCGCGGCCCGGCGGAGCCAGCTGCCACAACCCCACCCACCCCGCGATTCTAGTTCTAGAGGCGGAGTCTTCGCCAGAGTTCGGCTGGGGATCGCTGGCTGAGGCGGGTCCCAGACTGGCGAACGGCATAGTGGAGGGCTTGATCCATTGCGCGAAAACTGCAGATGGGGCCATTGAAATCAGTTTCTTATTTGACACTATTTTGCGTTGTTTGGAGGGCAAAGGTCTACAGCGTTCATCACGTTCTCAAAATGCGCCATGGCCACCAAAAAGGTTTAAAAAAATTACTAAGAGACCTGCTGCCCTATGAATTAGCTTTTCCTTTCAGTCTTTATTCTTGTTGTAGAATCAATATGAGACATACGGTTCATTTCTCGAAAATGGCTTTATGGCCGGGCACGTTGGCTCACGCCTGTAACCCCAGCACTTTGGGAGGCCGAGGCCTGTGGATCGCTTGAGGTCAGGAGTTCGAGTCCAGCCTGGCAACATGGTGAAACCCCGTCTCTACTAAAAAAATAGAGTAATTAAAAAAAAAATTAGCCAGGCGTGGTAGCCTGCGCCCGGAATCCCAGCTACTCTGGAGGCTGAGGCAGGAGAATCGCTTGAACTAGGAAGGTGAGGGTTGTAGTAAGCCGAGATCAGGCCTTTGCACTCCAGCTCTGGGCTACAGAGCGAGACTCTTGTCTCAAACAAACAAAGATTTAGGCCGAGGGCATGCTGGCTCACGCCTGTAATCCCAGCACTTTGGGAAGCCGAGGTGGGGGATCACTTGAGGTCAGGGATTTGAGACCAGCCTGCCAACATGGTCAAACCCCGACTCTACTAAAAATGCAAAAATTAGCCGGGCGTGGTAGTGTGCGCCTATAATCCCAGTTACTCGGGAGGTTGAATCGCTTGAACCTGGGAGGCAGAGGGTGCAGTGAGCCGAGATAGTGCCACTATACTCTAGTCTGGGCAACAGTGAGACCCGGTCTCAAAAAAACTAATAAAAATAAAAAAGATGCAAACGAGAAACTTGACTTTTACCTGTCCCTCATGAAACGGGGAACCGTGGCCCCAGAAGGCATATGGGATTTCCAAACTTGGAAGGGCATGAGAATAAATCTGGTAGGAAATGTTGGCTAATAAGCCTAAATTTTCATAAAGGCATTCCAAAGTTTATATCAACGTTTTCCCCGTCCTCTCAAAAAATAATCAAGGTGGGGCGGTGAGCTTCTGTGATGCTAAAACACAATTTACATTGAGCGATATTCCTGAGATCCACCAACGCTAACAGAACCTTTGTGGCTGAATTGAAGCATAACTTTGTCAAAAGACAAAATTACAGCAAATTTAGTTTAATTGGCTTTTATTTGTGATTCTAGGATAGGGCGACCTCTCATTCTATGTTCCATTGAGTTGAGCAGAGGGGTTCGGCTTTATAGGCACAAAAGTGTTGAAGAAAATAGAAACAGGGAACAAAAATCAGATTGGTCATTTCAAAGTTACCTTCCTTATAGGGTTAAAACAGAGGGCATTTCCTGGTCATGCTGGCTCAGGTAAACTAGGCCCCCTCTGATTGGTGCTGTGAATCTCCTGCTTTTGGAAAAGTGGCCCAGATTTCAAAGTTCAGTTTGATTACTTGGCACTTAGCACAAGTGACTATTCTGGTTTGATCTGGTGTGCTGGGGGCTAGTACAGAAAGCCCCAAAGGCTGTAGTCCAAAACTACAGCCTTCTATAAACTTTAGCAATTTCCATACAGAAGTGTACATAAATTATAAATATGTTGATGAAAATGTATTTTTGTTATTGTTGACATGGAGTCTTGCTCTGTCACCCAGGCTGGAGTGCAATGGTGCAATCTCAGCTTACTGCAACCTCTGCCTCCAGGTTAAAGCGATCCTCTGGCCCTAACCTCTCAAGTAGCTGGGACTACAGGCATGTGCTACCACCCCTGGCTAATTTTTGCATTTTTAATAGAGATGGGGTTTCACCATGTTGGCCAGGCTGGTCTGGAACTTCTGACCTCAGGTGATCCGCTCACCTCAGCCTCCCAAAGTGCTGAGATTACAGACATGAGACACCGTGCCTAACCAAAAATGTGTTTAAGGAATGATCGCAGAGTTAATTCACCCATATAAACCTCCACCTGGATCAAGAAATAGAATATTAGCAGTAGGGCATACTTTTCTTGATATTACTTGATACCCAATGGAAAATCCATTCTTGAGCATAATAAGCAGTCCATCTGGATCACATTTAATAGTTACTTCATCTTTTTTCAGTTTCTTGTAATATTCTTCAAATGGGTTTTTAAAAACCCTAAAAACTCTTGACAAAGGAGAGGCAGACTTCCACCTCAATTTCACAGTTTCTCTGGGGGAAGATCTTGTCCCAGTTACCCTGTTCTTAATCTACTCTAAGGTAGTGCAGACACAGTAAATTACCTCCCTTCTGCATAAGGCAGATAGGCTTTGACTATGTGAAAGTGCCTGGCTGAGGGTCACAAGTGGGAATTGAAATTTAGCCTTCTCTACCATTTGGCTCCTTCAACTATCACTTTCTTATAAAAGAGGTTTTCTTTGACTTCCGTGCTTCATGGAGTCTCCCGCCCCATCCAGTCGCACTCTGGCAGGGATTGCTGTTGTCCACCTATAGCCATTCTATTCTTCAGGAATTTTAGCTGAACACATGACCACAGAGGTAGAAACTACACTGCCCAGCTTCCCTTGCAGATAGATGTGTCATGGACTGGAAGTTCTAATCAGTAGAAGGTGAACAGAAGTGATGTGCCTTTAAAAAAGGGCACATATTCCCCACAATCTTTTTCTCCTTTCTCCTAGTTGTAATACAGACCAGATGTTAGGAGTTGAAGCAAATAGACAACAGAAAGATGAAAGGTTGCAGAGATGAGGGTGACAAAAGCATTCTGCATGTGTCTTTCACCACTTCCTTTGGACAGTTATGGAGGAAAAAGGAGGAACCCACTTCCATCTTGTTTAAATGTATTTTCCAGTCTCACTGTTACAAGCAGCCTAAGCTGTACCTTAACTAAGGTACCCTTGATGTCAAAACATTGTTTCATTTTCTACAGAGTATTTATCGATGATCCGGAATTATCTCATATGTTTATGTGCTAAAATGCTTGTCTATCTTGCTGTGATAGAATATGTGCTTCATGAAGGCATGGACTTTGTCTTAACACCTGCTACAATCTTAGTTCTTAGAACTGTACCTGGAAATAAAAATAGGTGCTTAAAAATATTTGGTGAGTAAATCAACTGTTTCCAAGTAAAAAGGAAGAGACAGGTGCAGAGAGATCTTTAGTAATTTGCCCAACTTCATACAGCTAATAAGTGGCAGAGCCACATTCTACCTCAGGACCATCTGATTCTAATATTCTTGTTCATTCTGGACTAGCTGAGGGTCTCTTACGTTAGTCATGTGTAAAAGTCACATGTGGGTGTTTCTTAACACACAATACTGAGTAGTAGCTCAGAAACACTGACTCAGTAGATCTCAATCTGAGAATCTAACAAGCACCCCGAGTGATTCTGCAGGTGTTCCTCTGACGGAGCTTTGAGAAACATTGCCACGGCCCTATGGCTTATTTAGCCATTCAAAACTCTGCATGCCCTTAGAATACACATAAAGAAGTTGACAGAATTGGTACAGTACTAAAGGTAAAAATCTGAAACAACATGGATGGATCTCAAAGGCATTATGCTAAGTGGAAGAAGCCAGACACAAGATGACCAATCCTGTATGATTCCATTTACGTGATATTGAGTGGACAAAGCTACAGGGACACAAATCTGATCACTGGTTACCAGGAAAAAAAGATGGAAGGAAGGAATCGATGACAGAGGGGCAGGAGGACACTTTTGGGGGTTATTAAAACACTCTATTAAGAGATTGCAAAGACTCTGGTGGGCTTATATGACCTTTCACATTTGTCAAAACTCATAAATCTGTACACTTATAAAGTGTGAGTTTTACTACACATAAATTATACCTCTATAAACCTGACTATTAGGCTGATTGTGGTGGCTGATGCCTGTAATCCCAGTACTTTGGGAGGCCAAGGCAGGAAGATCACTTGAGCCCAGGAGTTCAAGACCAGCCTGGGCAATGAGGGAGACCCTGTCATTACAAAAAAAAAAAAAAAAAATTAGCTGGGCATGGTACACCTGTGGTCCCAGCTACTTGGGAGGCTGAGGTGGGAGGATTGCTGGAGCCCAGAAGTTGGAGGCTACAGTGAGCAGTGATTGAGCCACTGCACTCCAGCCTAGATGACAGAGTGAAACCCTATCTCTAAATAAATAAATAGATTTGACTTTAATAAAAAAAGAATTAATAGGATAGTTCTAGTTGGCCATAAATTAAACCATAAAGAGAATTTCAATAAATTCCCCCCAAATTTCAAAAGTCTGTCCTTTGAAAAACTAATATAACTTGCGTAATTTTTTTATAAGAGTGACAAAAATAAAGCCAGAAAGTAGAAAAGTTTTTCCTCATATAACTTTCTATTATGGTATTTGTTTCCCAGTCATTTTCTTCCCATAGCCCCCTGGAAATGCACTTTTTAGAAACAAGGCACCTTTGGCAAGAAATAGAAAATCAACTGAAATTGCTCCTGATATAGATCGGTGACTTTGTCCTAGATATCTCAAAATTCTATACTAATTGATTCAACAAGACTTACAAGAAAATGAAGAAACAAAATCACCCTATATTCTAGTTATCCTTTGCTGCACAACAAACCATCCTAACACTTAGTATCTTAAAACAACAGTTTATTATCTGTCCTGGTTCTGTGGTGCATGGAGCTCAGCTGGGCGGTCCCTACTTTGATCTCGCATGTGGTTGCCATCAGATAAGACTGAATGTCCAGGATGGTTTCTTCACCCACACATCTGATGCCTCAGCTGGAATAGCTGGAAGAAGCAGGGGCTGACTGGGCCTCTCTCCACACCTTTGCCCCATGACCTTAGTACCTGGCTAGGTTGGGCTTCCTCACAGCATGGCATCTCAGCATATTTGGACTTCTTACAGAGCAGCTGGCTTGCCTTAGAGTGAGCATTCACATCAGGCTAAAGCTGCACAGCATTGAAAGTCACATAGCATCACTTTCATTGCATTCTATCAGTGCAAAGTGAGTAACAGGACCAGTCCAGATTCAAAGGGAAGGAACTACACTTCCCTTCGGGTACCAGCAGCAGTGGCTCACTGGGGGACCATTTTCAGAGACTTGCTACTGTATCCTAGGAAACTTAATTAATTCCATTCATTTCATCAGTGTATTCTTTTTTTAAACATTTGTTTTTAAATTTGTTTGTGGGTATATAGTAGGTGTATATATTTATGGAGTACATGAGATGTTTTGATATAGGCATGCAATGCATATTAATCACATTATGGAGAATGGAGTACTCAAGCATTTATCCTTTGAATTACAAACAATCCAATTACATTCTTTAAGGTATTTAAAAATATGCAATTAAGTTATTGACTATAGACACTCTATCGTGCTGTTAAAATAGTAGGTCTTATTCATTCTTTCTATTTTTTGTACCCACTAACCACCCTCCTCCTCCCTCCAAATCTCCACCACCCTTCTCAGCCTCTGGTAACCATCCTTCTACTCTCTATGACCATGAGTTCAATTGTTTTGATTTTTAGATCCAAAAGACAAGTAATAACAGATGTGGGTGAGGAGGCAGAGAAAAGTGCAAACATGAGATGTTTGTTCTGAGCTTATTTCATTCAGCATAATGACCTCCAGTTCCATCCACATTGTTGCACAGGACTGGAACTGATTCTTTTTTATGGCTGAATAGTACTCCACTGTGTATATACACCACATTTTATTTATCCATTCATTTGTCGATGGGCATTTAGGTTGTTTCCAAATCTTAGCTGTTGTAAAAAGTGCTGCAACAAACACAGGAGTGTGGCTATCTCTTCTACATTCTGATTTCCTGTCTTTTGGGTATATACCCAGCAGTGGGATCGCTGGATGATATGGTAGCTCAATTTTTACCATTTTGAGGAACCTCCAAACTGTTCCTAGCAGCGGCTGTACTAACTTACATTCCCTGCAACCATGTACAAGGGTTCCCTTTTCTACACAACTTCACCAGCATCTGTTACTACCTGTCTTCCAGATATAAGCCATTTTAACTGGGTGAAATGATATCTCACTGCAGTTTGATTTGTGCACATCTAATGATCTATGATGTTGAGCACATTTTCATAGGTCTGTTTGCCATTTGTTTGTTTTGAGAAATGCCTATTCAAATCTTTTGCTCATTTTTTGATCAGATTATTAGATTTTTTCCTAATCTAATAATCTAGATTAGGAAAGGAGTTGTTTATATATATATATATATATATACACGTATATATATTTGGAGTTGTTTATCTAGATATATAAGGAGTTTGAGCTCCTTATATATCCTGGTTATTAATCCCTTGTCAGATGGGTAGTTTGCAAATATTTTCTTCCATTCTGTGGGTTGTCTCTTCACTTTGTTGATTGTATCCTTGGCTGTGCAGAAGCTTTTTAACTTGATGTGATCCCATTTGCCCATTTTTTCTTTGGTTGCCTGTGCTTATGGGGTATTGCTCAAGAAATTTTTGCCTAAACCAGTGTCTTGGAGACTTTTCTCAACGTTTTCTTGTAGTAGTTTTATAGTTTGGGGTCTTAAGTCTTTCATCCATTTTGATTTGATTTTTGTATATGGGAAGAGATAATGGTCTAGTTTCATTCATTTGCATATGGATATCAAGTTTTCTCAGAATCATTTATTGAAGAGACTCTTTTCCCCAATGTATGTTTTGGTACCTTGGTTGAAAGTGAGTTCACCGTGGTGTGTGGATTTGTTTCTGTGTTCTCTACTATGTTTCATTGGTCTATGTGTCTGTATGCCAGTACCATGCTGTTTTGGCTACTGTCACTCTCTGGCATAATTTGATTATACTAGAGATTGGATGAATCACATACTATAATTTGTTCCAATTTTGTTCTTTTTGCTTAGGATCGCTTTAGCTATTCTGAGTCTTTCGTGATTCCATGTAAATTTTAGGATTGTTTTTTTCTATTTCTGTGAGGATGTCATTGGTATTTTGATAGGGATTGAATTGAATCTGTAGATTGCTTTGGCTAGAATAGATATTTTAGCAATATCCATTCTTCTAATCCATGAATATGGAATGTCTTTCCATTTTTTGGTGTTCTCTTCAATTTCCTTCATCAATGTTTTATGACTTTCATTATAGAGACCTTTCACATCTTTGATTAATTCCTAGGTATTTAATTTTATGTGTGGCTATAGTAAATGGGATTACTTTTTAAATTTCTTTTTCACATTCTTCACTGTTGACTTATAGAAATGCTACTGACTTTCTGTATGTTAATTTTGAATTCTGCAACTTTATTTATCAGTCCTAATAGTTTTCTTGTGGATTCTTTAGGTCTTTCCTCATCGATCTGTATCGATGGCTTCTTTTTCGGTTTAATTTCCAGCCATCTTGATGATCTTTCAACAACTTCAACAACTTCACATTTTGTAAAGAACTGCCACATACATTAAATTTTATCATCCTAACAATCAAGGTAGGCAGGACAAGAATTTTTTTTTTTTTTTTGAGACAGAGTCTTGCTCTGTCACCCAGGCTAGAGTGCAGTGGTGCCATCTCAGCTCACTGCTACCTCCACCTCCCAGGTTCAAGCAATTCTTGTGCCTCAGCCTCCTAAGTAGTTGGGATTACAGGCATGTGCCACCACATCTGGCTAACTTTATTTTTAGTAGAGGCGGGTTTCGCCATGTTGGGCAGGCTGGTCTCAAACTCTTGATCTCAAGTGATCTGCCCACCTCGGCCTCCCAAAGTGCTGGGATTACAGGTGTGAGTCACTGTGCCCGGCCTCCTTAATTCTTTGATCCATGAAGACAGTTCTCAGGTAAAGAGGCAAAAGAGGGGTCTGGTGCAATTTGTGGACTAAGCTATTTAAAGGGTGCCATGTGTCATAGACTGCTGACAAAATGCTCATCATTAGAAAAAGAAAATTCTAATGTATGTTTTTAAATGACTTGAAATTTTCTCCCATGAAAGAAAAAGCAAGAGAATGAAGCCATCACACTAAGCCTCCACTGCTCAGGTGTTGAATAGACACAGCGGAATACTGCCATGGTGCAGGATGGCACAATCAGGCAGCCAGGCTCCGCCCCTCTCTGTGGACTCTGGGCAAGTTTTCGCACCCTCTCTGTGTCTCAGTTGCCTTATCTGTGGAAAAGGGAATAATGTTAGCACCTACCTTGAAAGGTTGTCTAAGGATTTAACAGGTTAAAATATGGAATAGTGCTTATACCAGTGCCTAGCACTATATAAGTGTTTGCAGCTGTTACAGTCAAAATGGAAACGTGGAATGGAAATATCGTTTGAAAGTCTGGGTGCAGTGGCTCACACCTGTAATCCCAGCACTTTGAGAAGCCGAGGTGGGTGGATCACCTGAGTTCCAGATCAGCCTGACCAACATGGAGAAACCCTGTCTCTACTAAAAATACAAAACTAAGTGGGCATGGTGGCACATGCCTGTAGTTGCAGCTACTCAGGAGGCTAAGGCAGAAGAACTGCTTGAACCTGGGAGGCGATGGTTGCAGTGAGCCGAGATTGCACCACTGCACTCCAACTCAGACAACAGAGCGAGATTCTGTCTCAAAAAAAAAAAAAAAAAAAAGTCTATTTAAAATAAAGTCTATTTAAAAGGTCTATTTAAAAATCTAAAAAAGTCTAAAAAAAATCTAAAAGTCTATTAAAAGTCTATTTAAAAGGAAGCTATACAAAAAAAAACAATTTTGGGTGAGGTTGTTAAATTATCTAGAAGGTTAGTAAACACGGTTCTTTATAAGGTTATCTTCTGATTTCGAATGTAGCAGCTCCTAGAGAACACCAAAGCCAATATTTTTTCTTTTTTTTTTTTAATTTGAGTTTTGCTCTGTCACCCAGGCTGGAGTGCAGTGGCTTGATCTCGGCTCACGGCAACCTCCACCTCCTGAGTTCAAGTGATTCTCCTGCCTCAGCCCCATGAGTAGATGAGACTACAGGCACCCACCATCACACCCGGCTAATTTTTGTATTTTTAGTAGAGATGGGGTTTCATCATATTGGCCAGGCTGGTCTCAAACACCTGAACTTGTGATCAGCCTGCCTTGGCCTCCCAAAGTGCTGGGATTACAGGTGTGAGCCACTGCGCCTAGCCGCAATTACTACTTCTGGACGTAAGAGTGACCTCTCATTAGTAGACCTTATCAAACAGTCCAGGAGAGTATACTGTGGTGAAGAACATTAATATATTGCTACATGCAGGTGCTGAAGAAAATGAAATAATGTTAAGAAATGAAAATATTGTTTCCAGCTCTTAATAATTCATGGTGCTGCAGAATCTTGAATCTATCATTAAAAGGCATAAATCTAAGTGAAAATAGTATTGCTCTTGCATTGAATTGTATTATAAAGCAGTAAGTATACTTAGCACTAGATGTTATGAAGAGTTTTTCTGTATTCCAAAGTATAACATATCTTTAGATGAGGCCAGCCTGAGAGCTTAGGATCGGTTCTGTCCCGAGACACAGATAGGCATTCTCAGTTTTCTGTAGTGGGATGAGCAGATAGGAAGGACCAGTGCCAAGAATCTGATTTGCCCTGGAGGTTGCATGAGTGCAGAAGTACTGCCGGGAAGGGGTTGGTCTGGCTGCCCAGATGAAATATTTGAAGCCCTTGCTGACCCATATCTAGAGTCCTGTACAACGGTTGCATTTACTGCCGTATAACCCAACAATGCTCACTCAAATTTTATGAATACTACCCTGATTCCAAAAGATTCTGAATAAATGATCACTTGGAAGTTGATGGCTAATGAGTTAGAGGTGGGAGTCAATGACAAGTGGTTCATAAAGCTGAGAAACTGTATTATGCCTAGTGTTCATAATAGTGTAGAAATACCGAAAGCAGGCTAACTCTTATGAAGTTACATAATCACAGTGAAGATATTAAAGTAGCAGGTTAGTTAATGGTACAAGCAATTTCACTTCATTGTAATGAACTTCTTTCCAATAATATTGAATGTTTCCCAGATTCATTTCTCACATTACTTAATTACCACACTGATTCTTAGAAACGCTTTAGATCTAGTAGATAATACATCTTGGAAAGATCTTAAGTGAATAAATAATACATCTGGAAAGATTCAGAAAGATTTAGAATAAAGTCTATCAATCTGCATGCACTAATCACTGGTTCATGCTAGTGGATCACAAAAAAGGTAAACAATGAAGCCACTTCTCCCAAGTGGCAGAAGGCAGAACGTGAATGTCATAGCACAGGTGAGGTTTACAGGCTCTATAGCTACTTTGCTTGTGCAGTAAAATGTATCATATTCTGCTATTTGTTTAATGCCATTTTCCATCATACTTACTTTGTCTTTGCATTTCATTGGCAACCAGATGTAATGTATTTTAATTACTTTTTAGTCACTAGAATTACCCATATATGTAACTTCATTTCCCAACGAATATGTCTATAAATCTGTGTATTTTATGTCCAAAGTAATCCTTTTCCCTAAAATCAACTCTGAATTAACTTTCAATGCCTCTGTGTAAAAAAGTAGGTAAGACTTTTTCCAATAAAATCAGGAGGCAGCATAAACACCCACAATATGGTAATGAGAATAACACCACTAACTGCCATCATTACGTACTAAATAATTTACATTCTTATCTCGTTTAATTTTCTCAATGAGGATTATCCAATAAGAGCAGTCATGTGTCACAGGAGACGTATGAAACCCTGCAGCAAGGAGTTCAGGGATGGTCAATATTTGAAAATCCAACTAGCCAGGTCAACAGTGGCTCCAGTCTTCTGAGGTTTGCTCTTTGTGAAATAAGCCTGCAGAATAAACCCAGTTGTCCAGCAGTTTCAGCTACCTGCTTCAATTTACTTGTGGCTCCACTAGCAAAAGTATTAAAGGATTATGAACATCTTTCCAAAGGCAGTGTACTAGCTGAAGGCACAGAAAGAAGGAGAGAATGAGGCTGGATGGGCTCACTGGGGGCATAACTCATCACGAGGTTTCCTGATTTGGGTGATGGATGGTGTGTGTGTTACTACACAGGATGTGGTATTTCTCTTCTTTTTTCTGAGGTGAATTAAGAGCTATTTTGTCTAGCATCTTCCAAGTTGAGAATTTTCTTTCTTTCTGGGTATATATATCCAACTGGTCTACCTTATAAACCAGATCAAGCTACTGTATCAAACACAGCCTAAAACAGCACTTTAAGAGGCTGAGGTGAGTGGATTGCTTGAGCCCAGGAGTCACTGACCAGCTGAGCAACCTGACAAAACCCCATCTCCTCCAAAAATACCAAAACAAATTAGCTGGGCATGGTGGCATGCACTTGCAGTCCCAACTACTTGGGAGGCTGAGGTAGGAGGATTGCTTGCACCCAGGAGGCAGAGGCTGCAGTGAGCCTGATTATGCCACTGCACTCAGGCTGGGTAACAGCAAAAAGCCTGTTTCCCCCTCCCCCAAAAAAAAGCAATAGATGAACATACATACCTGTTTATATAATATATAGATAGATGATATTAGTGTAAATGTATAAAGCTGTGTGAAAAATGAAGCTTTAGTCCCCTTGGAATATACGGATGATTATGACTTGCTCCTTGCTTCAAGGGGCTGGTGATCCAGCAGAGATCACAGATGTGGAGCAGGTAATCGAACAAGATATGCAACGCAACAGGTGCCAGGCCTGTGGGGGCCCAGAGAGGTTGCACCCTGATGGACGAGTCTCTAGACCCCATTACCTTCTTCACAAGGTCTTTAGTGCCCAAAGCCAAACGACAAAGTAAGGGGGAGGGGCACGGAGAGGCCCGCAGCAGCAGCACTTCCGGGAGATGCGACAGAAGAGGAAGTGCTTTCCTGCCCTTCAAATTAGATTGTCTAGATACTTGTCTTTCCCCTCCACGTAAGATGACTCATTGTTAGTATATTTATGTGTGAAATTGCTTTGGATGTTAAGTGCATGGAAGACCAGGATCATGTCACACTAATGTGTACTACACAGCATGACAGAACTATGTTGAAAAACACAGCATGACAGAACTATGTTGAAACGGTGTTTAGCACATACTTTTTGGAGATGACAGATATGACCAGGCAGAACTGTCCGCAGGTCAATTTCTAAAGCACATGAAAGTACTCTGGTTCCCCCAGCCCATCCCCTTGACTTCTTGTGCTCATTCTCTCCTGTCCCTGTCCCAGGTTGCCTTCTAGCTTCTCAGAGCCTCCTTGCTTTGGGTCTCACCCAGGCCTGACACCCTTGCCAAGCAAGACCTCTCTGAATCAGCCTTTCGTCCCCTCTCCTACCTGTCAAACTGCTCTCTTATCTATCCACCAGGGGGAGGGCTACATTATTAAACTAACACTCATGTATGAAAGCCCACATTGCTAGCTTATTGTACTAACTCAAGAAAATTTAATTTTTAAAAGAGGCGCTTTCAAATTTCAATAAGCGAAGGTTTCCGCTGAGATTATTTTCTTTTTTGCAGTCCTGGCCCTCTCAAGTTATGCCTTCGGGAAACTGCTTCTCTAGGTGCTAACCCAAGCTGGCCCTTAGATGCATTTGTTATGTTCAAGCGCCCTCTGGAGCAAAAACAGTCTCCTGTTAGAGAAAAGACAGGTCTGCCAATGGCCCTCAAATGATTGGTCCCTGTGCTGTGGGGTCCATTCATTCCTTTCCAACTATTTTTGCGCAGGTCCAGCACAGCCCTAACTCGGGGCCTTCAGCTTAGGCATGGAATCTTCTTTGGCCTGGAATAGCCGTCCCAATGACTGTCCCACGATTGGTTCCTTCACATCAACCACTTTAGCTCAGCAGCGCTTTCTCAGTGGTGCACCGCGTCTAGCCAAGCCCACCTTCCCTCTCCGGCCTGTGGCGCTGTTTCCTTGTCTTTCTGCATGCAGCACTTTCTGAAATTACCTCCTTCCATTCATTCAACACGTTCATTGAGTGCCTGATCATATGCCCTGTCTTACGCACTCGGGATAGATCAAGGTACAAATGCAACAGGTTCTGTACCCTGGTGGAATTTACAGGCCTGGTGAATTGCATTGTTTCTTTCTTCATTATCAGCCTCCTGGCTAGAATGTAAGCTTCAGGAGAGCAGAGACCTCTGTCAGCCTTGTTCACTACCTTATATCAAGAGCCTAGAACTGCGCCTGGTACATCCTTCATGGTCAATGTGGAATGAATAAACAAATGTTTATACTAGCCAGTCACAATGGTTGAGGTGAAGGGATAGCTTGATCCCAGGAGTTCGATACCAGCCTGAGCAATATGGCAAGACCATCGTTTCTAAAAAAATTTTTTTAAATTTACATTTTCTATCAGGATATACAACTAGCATTTTTTTTCTTTTTTTCAGGCCTTCTGCCGTGTGGAGACAACTAGCATTTTAAACTCTTTTTGCTGTGACAAAATTAATTCATTCCATTATCACAACTATAAAAAATGAGGCAAACTATACACCTCATTATTATTCAAATGATCAATAACAATAATAGCATTTTTTGACCACTTACTAAGTACTAAGGCTATAATAAGTGCTTTATATGTATCATCTCATCTTCACAAATTTTTCTGAGGCAAGTAATACCATTCTTCCCCCCCCACCTTTTTGTTTTTTGAGATGGAGTCTCACTTTGTCGCCCAGGCTAGAGTACAGTGGTGCGATCTCAGCTCACTGCAACCTCTACCTCCAGGATTCGGGTGATTCTTCTGCCTCAGCCCCTGGAGTAGCTGGGACTTCAGGTGTGCACCACCACGCCCAGCTAACTTTTTTGTATTTTTAGTAGAGACAGGGTTTCACCATATTGGCTAGGCTGATCTCGAACTCCTGACCTCATGATCTGCCCGCCTCAGCCTCCCAAAGTGCTGGGATTACAGGCATGAGCCACCGCGCCCGGTCCATTCTTCCCTTTTTAAGATGAGAAATTTGAGGCTTACAGGAGCTTCTTGCCATCACAAAGTCATCAGGTGGGCAAACCAGCTTTTGGGACTGGATAGTGGACCCAGAATCTATGCTGTCAGCCTCCTCCACACAGCCATGTTCACATCACGATGTCTGCATTACTCAGCAGCTCCCACTACCATCCTCTAAAGAAACTCTACACTCTCTTTGCAGGGCCTGTGAGACCCCTCAAGATCAGCCCTGCCTCCTTTGCTAGTCTTCTTCCCATTACCTCTCCTCCTACCCTGACCGGATGCCCTCTAACTCCCGGACACAGTCATGTCTTCCCCCTGCTTCCTTGCAGTTCTATGGTGTGTTCACTCCTTCTTCCTTGCCTAACTCCCACTCCTGCTTCAAGGGCCAGCTCTTACCTCCTCCAGACTCTTTCCTGGTGCTCTGGGCTGGGTTCTGTGCCCCTGTACTGCTGCTCCCAGCTCCCTGTGCTTGGTTCTGTGATTCTTAGTGAACAGAATGAGGTATGGCTTTTCCTCCCCAAATTTCCAATGCTTAATTTGAACAGAGAGGTTGGGAAAATACTTTGAATGGTAGAGCATTTGGGAATTGACCATGTTTTACAATTTTAGGCACAGTGTGGAAAATGATAATATTGTAAATAAGAGGATTAGAGCTGGGCACAGTGGAGACCAGCCTGGTCAACATAATGAGATCTCCCCCCACTTTCTCTACCGACAAACATATGAACAAAATAATTTAAAAATTAGCCAGACGTGGTGACACATCCCTATAGTTTCAGCTACTTAGAAGGCTGAGGCAGGAGGATCATTTGGACCCGAGAGCTCAAGGCTGCAGTGAACTATGATCAATCCACTACACTCCAGCCTGGGCAACAGAGCCAGACCTTGTCTCTAGAAATTAATTAATTAATTAATTAAAATAAGAGGGTTAGAATGTGGCCCATGGACATCCTCAAAGGTGCAACCACATGAAGCTGAGAAGCAGCCACATGGAGCAGGGGGTACACAGAGCATCACCCGGCAGCACCTGATCTTGCCTCTCATTCCCATCCCAAGAGACTTTTTTGACTCATCCAGCTGGAAGCAGAGAGGCTAGGATTTCCCCCTCAGGTGTCTGACCCAGAGCCTGCATGCTAATTCTGAAGGCAATGGTGTCTCAACTGTGCTCGGCCTTTATTTGTGTGTCCTTTCGATGGTTGTATCTGCCTGTGTTTGACCAGAATAATTCAACGAAAGCACTTTAAAATATTTATAAATGGCTAAGTATCTAGTGATGGGTGCCATATAAGTATTTAGCTACAGAGGGTCTAAATTCAGATTATTTTTACTGGGGGAGCCATTATTCATGTAATTATAAAATAGTACATTGCGGATATGTACACACAAGAAAGAGAGAAGCCGTGTACACTTGCTACTTCACAACAATGATGCAATTGGACAGATTTATGACAATGATTCCTTTAGACAGATACTACTAAAACTCACCAGGGGCAGGGCCCCGGGCCAGGCAAGGAGTAGTCACAGCTCCTGGGCCTCAGCAGGGAACACTAAGATACAAGTACTTGCCCTTGCTAGGTACAGTAGCTCACACCTGTAATCCTAGCACTTTGGGAGGCTAAGGCAAGAGCATCACTTGAGACCAGGGGTTTAAGGCCAGCCTGGGCAACATGGCAAAACCCAGAACTACAGAAAAATACAAAAATTAGCTGGGGGTGGCAGCTCATACCTATAGTACTCAGAAGACTGAGGTGGGAGGATCCCCTGAGCCCAGGAATTCGAGGCTGCAGTGAGCTGTGATCATGCCACTGCACTGCAGCCTGAGCGACAGAGCAAGACCCTGTTTCCCCACCCAGAAAAAAAGGTACTTGCCCTTGTGTTTGGAATCACAGGGGCCATAAGTTCAGCAGGGACTCCTGCCTGCTGCTCCACGCCACTCTCCTGACACTTGCTGCTCTCCTCTCCTATAAAACCAGACTGCTTACTGTTCCCCAAACGAGCTCTGCCAGTACACACTACTGTGCCTTTGCATGTTTCTTCGGCCTGGAATGCTCGATCTGTGCAGAGTGGACATGTGTCATGTTTTCTGGCTGCTTAGCAGGGTTTGAAAACCCTGCCTACATTCTGGGAATTTCCTAACACAAGAATGAGTCCCGCCTCTCCAAGGCACATATCAGAGATTGCACTCGGCCAGGCTTCTTTGCAGAGCAGGGTACAGGCACATGACCCAGCCCTCCTCCATCAGCTGTGTCTACATGAGATATCAACTTAGAGATGATCGATACAAGACAGCGGACACGGTGTGGAAGTGATGTATCAGGCAATGCTGGTAACGCAGGCGCCAGGCTTTGGAGGAGAAGCAGTTACCAGGCTGTGGCCTGGCACAAGAAGGGGCAGCATCACAAACCGGCACATCCATAGCTGGAGACGGGCAGTGGCAGTGGTTTCCACTGCAGGCCAGGTCTGCCGTGGGCCTAGGGCCTTGTTTCAGGAAGCTCTTCATGGCACTTTACCTCCCCATCCAGCAAGCAGAAGAGTTACCCTATATCCTTTTAATCCTTTCAATCAATCCCTTTTGTGCTTTTGTTGATTACAACTAAGACCCTGGCTTATCTGCAACTCTTCCAGCCCCTGTGGTAGGTGATACACCAACCTAATTAATCCTGTCAATGAAAGGCCACTTGCTTTGCAAAATTCATGTTGGCATGGAGGGCTCCCTCCTGTGGGCCTCCCCTGAAACTTTCTCTTCCATCCCTCATTCATGCCCTTCTGGGATGCCCCCCTGTCCACACGCCTCTTGCCACATGCCCCCCTGGATTATAATTGCTGTTTCTTCCTCCTCTGCTTGGACCATGATTTCTTTGAGGCTAGCCACTGGCTCTTTCACTTCTGCATTTCCAGCAGTTAGTTTGGGTTGACAGAGTCCAGCACAGGAGAGGTGCTGAAGGGAAGTTTGTTATTGATAGGAAGGCATACTCAGATTTGCTGTTGGAGAAGCAGGAATCAGAAACGGGTGCTATGAGGTGGCTGTGCCTAACATAGATCTGAGTGAATGACAGGGACTTTAACAGGTGGGGATCATCCTGCCCATGTGACATGTAATCTGCTTTTTAAAAATTATTATATCCCTCAGCATTTTCCTGCATCCGTAATATGCTGTCGGGGACATTCTCAGTTGCCCAACAACCCTTCCCTTGCCCTTCTTTTTTTCAGGTGTGGGTGGTGATGTCTCCAGGAAGGTGGACCCTCTCACAGCCCTAAGGGAATGAGTCCTCATTGCTCTAAACCAGGGGTTGACAAACTGCAGCCTGCTAGCCAAATCTGGCCTGCCACCTGTGTTTGTATGGCCTCACACCATACAAAATGCTTTTTACAGTTTTAAATGGTTGGGAAAAAAACTCTTTGTGAGATTAAAAAATATATAAAATTCAAGTTTCAGTGTCCACAGAGTCACTGGAACACAGGCATGCGTATTTGTTTCTGGTGTCTCTAGCTGCTTTGGCTCTACGACGGCAGAGCTCAATAGATGTGACAGGGACTGCTTGCCCTGCAAAATCTGACGTTTTTACTGGCTGGTCCTCTTCAAAGAAGTTTGCTGACCCTGTTCTCAAACAATCATTCTAATGCCGATCTCTTCCCAGTGTTGATTTTTGGGAGGAGCATGAGACCCATTTCTGGGCCAATGAAACACAAAAGGAAGCCTGACAGAGGGTTGCTGGCAAAGATTGTTTTCTCTGATGAGAGGGAGATATGTGAGCATGCTTCCTTCTTTTTTTTTTTTTTTTGAGATGGAGTTTCGCTCTTGTCACCCAGGCTGGAATGTAAGGGCACAATCTCGGCTCACTGCAACCTCCATCACCCACGTTCAAGCAATTCTCCTGCCTCAGCCTCCTAAGTAGCTGGGATTACAGGTACCCACCACCATGGCGGGCTAATTTTTGTATTTTTAGTAGAGACAGGGTTTCTCCTTGTTGGCCAGTCTGGTCTCAAACTCCTGACCTCAGGTGATCTGCCCACCTTGGCCTCCCATCTTCTTTCTTATTAACTATAAGTACATTTGAGTCAGAGATGTTTTATGCTGTTGATCTGTTTGCAACTCCAATTAAACTCACTTTGTTAAAACACGCCCCATGTGGTATCAGAACCAGGGATACATTTTGTGAAATTATTTTTCCTTTTAGTGTCATTAACCAGTGGATTGTGAAATTCCATTGAAATAGCAAATGCTTGCTTTTCCATGCAGACATTCCATGTCTGTCCTTTCACCTGTGACCTGCGTCACACCTGCACCCATCACAAAGCTAGCTGCATTGAAATCTCTGAATCGTGCAATCCCAAGTGCAGCAAACAGTTACCTGGAGCAGAGAGGTCAACATGTTGACGTGTTGACTGTTTGGAACCTAGGTCTGAAATACTATTGAGTTAAGCTACCTACCTCTATGGAGAGCAGTGATCCATGTCTCTAAAATGTTGTTCTCAAGAGGCCTTAGAATTCCTAGAAATTTTTTTTTTTTTTTGAGATGGAGACTCACTCTGTCAACCAGCCTGGAATGCAGTCGTGCAATCTCGGTTCACTGCAATCTCCACCTCCCGGGTTCAAGCAATTGCCCTGCCTCAGGCTCCTGAGTAGCTGAGGTTACAGGCATGTGCCACCAGGCCTGGCTAATTTTTATGTTTTTAGTAGAGACAGGGTTTTACCATGTTGGTCAGGCTAGTCTAAACTCCTGACCTCAGGTGATCCGCCCTACTTGGCCTCTTAAGGTGCTGGGATTACAGGTGTGAGCCACCGAGCCCAGCCAGGATTTCTAGGAAATTACACCTAGAACAAAGTTTGCATGGACACTTTCTTGGTTTAGTGCCAAGTAGATGATTTTACAATCACTTCTCTGAGCATCTGAGAGATAGGAAGCATTTTTTTAAATTTATTTTATTTTATTTTTTACATGGATCATAGGAAATAAGATAGGAAGTATTTTAACATCTATATGTATATTTCTCTATTCCTAAAATAAAGATAGCAGAAAGAGTCACTGTGGTGGGGGATTTTAGGTTGTTGAGGTGATTTCTATAAAATATTATGGAAGGAGATCTATTCCGGAAGAAAGAACTTCCAGTTCCTGCAGCCCTCTTGCTTTTAATAAGAAGTCTCTGGGAGGGAGCACTGCCCAGTGTAGCCACTGACCACCTGACCTTCGGAGTTGGACAGAACTTTGCTGAGCCCCTGCTTTTCTCTTAGCACCTGGGTAACTTGGCCTCTCTAAGCCTTGGTTTCTTCCCCAACCTCATTCATATTGGCCGTTGGGCTAGGCAAGGGAACACAGCAAGTAAGCTGGGCAGAAGACAAATGAATGAGAATTTGTCCAAAAAAACCCAAGAAAGGTAACTTTGTAGATTACGGATTAAAAACTGGAGCAAAACTCCAATGGTTTCTTATAGAACAAATTGAGGCTGATGCTTGCACAGGGGAAGCGTGGAGAGGAGAAATGTGGAATGCTTGAGAGTCACGAGAGTTTGGAAAGTTTGGGGAGGAACTTTCCAGAATGCTCGGTGAGAGGTGGAGGAGCGGTAGCTACCCGAGCTGTGCACAGCTCTGCGCTCCTTCCCGCTCCCTCACACACCGACCTCAGCCCGCTCATCGGCAGTAGAAGATGGTGAAAGAAACCACTTACTATGATGTTTTGGGAGGCAAACCCAATGCTACTCGGAAGAATTGAAAAAGGCTTATAGGAAACTGGCCTTGAAGTACCATCCTGATAAGAATCCAAATGAAGGAGAGAAGTTTAAACAGATTTCTCAAGCTTACGAAGTTCTCTCTGATGCAAAGAAAAGAGTATTAAATGACAAAGGAGGAGAACAGGTAATTAAAGAGGGTGGAGCAGGTAGCGGTTTTGGCTCCCCCATGGACATCTTTGATATGTTTTTTGGAGGAGGAAGAAGGATGCAGAGAGAAAGGAGAGGTAAAAATGTTGTACATCAGCTCTCAGTAACCCTAGAAGACTTATATAATGGTGCAACAAGAAAACTGGCTCCGCAAAAGAATGTAACTTGTGACAAATGTGAAGGTAGAGGAGGTAAGAAAGGAGCAGTAGAATGCTGTCCCAATTGCCGAGGTACTGGAATGCAAATAAGAATTCATCAGATAGGACCTGGAATGGTTCAGCAAATTCAGTCTGTGTGCATGGAGTGCCAGGGCCATGGGGAGCGGATCAGTCCTAAAGATAGATGTAAAATCTGCAATGGAAGGAAGATAGTCCGAGAGAAGAAGACTCTAGAAGTTCATATTGACAAAGGCATGAAAGATGGCCAGAAGATAACATTCCATGGTGAAGGAGACCAAGAACCAGGACTGGAGCCAGGAGATAAAATCATTGTGTTAGATCAGAAGGACCATGCTGTTTTTACTCAACAACGAGAAGATCTTTTCACGTGTATGGACATACAGCTGGTTGAAGCATTGTGTGGCTTCCAAAAGCCGATATCTACTCTTGACAACCGAACCATAGTCATCACCTCTCATCCAGGTCAGATTGTCAAGCATGGAGATATCAAGTGTGTACTAAATGAAGGCATGCCAATTTATCGTAGACCATATGAAAAGGGTCGCCTAATCATCGAATTTAAGGTAAACTTTCCTGAGAATGGCTTTCTCTCTCCTGATAAACTGTCTTTGCTGGAAAAACTCCTACCGGAGAGGAAGGAAGTGGAAGAGACTGATGAGATGGATCAAGTAGAACTGGTAGACTTTGATCCAAATCAGGAAAGACGGCGCCATTACAATGGAGAAGCATATGAGGATGATGAACATCACCCCAGAGGTGGTGTTCAGTGTCAGACCTCTTAATGGGCCAGTGAATAACACTCACTGCTGGCATTTTATGTGCAGTAGTGAATGAGTAAGGATTGTAATCATAATATGCTCACTACTTGCTCTTGTTTTTGTTTTAATTAACTATAATAGTGTTTTAAAAAGTTAAATGAAGAATAAAGGCAAATAAAAAAAAAAAAAAAGACAGAGAGTTTGGAACAGCCCTTGTGAGGACAGGAGAGAAAGGGGCTTGAGGAAGACAAGACAAAGCCCTAGGCTGGGGGCCAATGGCTCGAGGAGAGTATCAAGCGCCTTGCACGGTGGATTGTTTCAGCAGGCTGATGGAGCGCAGGGGGTTCAGAGGAAGCAGTGATGCAGTCATGCTGTGGCTGGGGTTTACAAAAGGCTAAGTGACTCACTAAAAGTCACACAGGGACATTTCCACAAACATCCTGGCCCCAAGTCCAGTGCTCTTTCTAATCTATAACGGGTCCTTCCTTTCTTTTGAGACAGGGTCTTGCTCAGATGCCCAGGCCGAACTGCAGTGGCGTGAACACAGCTCACTTCTACTTCAACCTCCCAGGCTCAAGCGATTCTCCTGCTACAGCCTCCCTAGTAGCTGGGACTACAGACACGCACCACACCAGGTTAAAATTATTATTATTTTTTATTTTTTAGTAGAGACAGGGGCTCACTGAAACTGCCTTTGCAAAAAAAAATTTTTTTTTTTGAGACAGAGTCTCACTCTGTTGCCCAGGCTGGAGTGCAATGGCGAGATCTCAGCTCACTGCAACCTCCGCCTCCCAGGTTCAAGTGATTCTCCTGCCTCAGCCTCCCGAGTAGCTTGGATTACAGGCATGCACCACCATACCCAGCTAATTTTTGTATTTTTAGTAGAGACGGGGTTTCACTATGTTGGCCAGGCTGGTCTCGAACCCCTGACCTCGTGATCTGCCCATTTCGGCCTCCCAAAGTGCTGGGATTACAGGCGTTAGCCACCGCACCTGGCCAACATAATTAAAAATTATAACCAAGAAAATTATGATGGTGAAAGAGATCTGACCTAACTGTCTCCATCTTGCTTCTAACCTTCAAACTGTCCTTGTTCTGGGTGTAGGCTGAACTAACTTTCAGAGCTTAGTTTATGGTTTAGTTCTGAAACAGACGACAACAGTCCTTTCCCAAATCAAACCCCCTTCCTGCCTGGAGACTAGACTGCCTCGGTAGGACTAACAAAGTAGCCACAAGATTACAAATTACGGTTTAGGAGTCATGCAGCTGGAGGCTGCAAGATTCTAAACCTCCCCAAATTGCTCTTCAGGATGACTATCACTATTGTAAACCCTAAGGTGAGTGCTTCAGATATTTTGTAGACCCTTTACTTGATGGATTGATCAACTGGTACTACCCAGATTGATAAACTGGCTCATCTGGTTTTGTGGCCCCCACCGAGGAACTGAGTCAGTGTAAAAGGACAGTTTACACCCCTATGATTTCATCTCCAACCTGACCAATCAGCACTTCACTCACTGGCCCCTTACCCACCAAATTATCCCTAAAAACTCCAGTCCCCAAATTCTTGGGGATATTGATTTGAGTAATAAAACTCTGGTCTCCTGTACAGCTGGCTCTGTGTGAATTAAACTCTTTCTCTATTGCAATTCCCCCATCTTGATAAATTGGCTCAGTCAAGGCAGCAGGTGAGAAGAACCCATTGGGCAGTTACATCACTATGTTGCCCAGGTTGGACTGGAACTCCTGGGCTCAAGCAATCCTCCTGCCTCAGCCTCCCAACCTGTGGGGATCACAGGCATGAGCACCACACTCAGCCAAGTCTGTCCTTAATCAGGGATTTTTGGGTCTCATTCTCGTAAGCTGCAAAAGCCACTGGACCAGGTGATATTTTCAACCCCTTTAGGCTGCTGTAACTGTAGTTTCGGTTCCTGGATCTGCTTCCAATTAGTTACATTCCCCATCACTTTAAACAAGTCATCCCAACTGGCTTGTTTCTGTGACTTGATTATGGCCCAGAAGCCCAAGTTCTAAAGTGCTGATTCTGATGAGTGCCCATTTACCAGGCACTCTGATCCCATCATAGCATCTACTACAACCTAGGAGTCTCTTCAGGTGTGCATTCTTATTAAGCACTAACACCAACCAAATCACTTAAATCACATAGGTAATAATCCAACAGCACAGCTGGGTGAGGTGGCTCACGCCTGTAATCCCTGCATTTTGGGAGGCTGAGGCGGGTGGATTACCTCAGGCCAGGAGTTCAAGACTGGCCTGGTCAATGTGGTGGAACCCCGTCTCTACTAAAAAATACAAAATTAGCTGGCCATAGTGGTGCATGCCTGTAATTCCAGCTATTCAGGAGGCTGAGGCAAGAGAATGGCTTGAACCCAGGAGGTGGAGGTTGCAGTGAGCCGAGGCCATGATATTGCACTCCAGCCCAGGTGACAAGAGTGAAACTCTGTCTCAAAAAAAAGAAAGAAAAAAAGAAAAAAGAAAGAAAGAAAAAATCCGGAGAGATCCAAGATGGCCGATTAGCAACAGCTCAGGAATGTAGCTCCCAGTGAAAGCGCAGAGAACGAGTGGACGCCGCACTTTCCGACGAATTTTTGTTGCCCATAGACCGGGAGATTCCTGGCAGAGGAGACACACGGGTCGCCAGCGCGACTCTTTTGGCCGGCGCGGCTGTTTTGCCAGCGCCCCAGCGCGGCGCTTCCCGGTGTGGAGCATACGGGACAGACAGGCTTGGCTGGTCCCATCCCCACAAGGAAAACGGCAATTGGAAGTGCTGAGGACTGAGAGTTTCACAGCAAGCACAGCGAACCCGGGAATGTCTGGTTCTATGGGGAACGGGCGTCCGCCAAAGGAAAACTAAGAAACAGAAAAAAATTTCATCACCGGGCGGAGAGAGATGCAAGATGGCCGCATAGCAGCAGCTCAGGATTGTAGTTCCCAGTGAAAGCGCAGAGAGTGAGTGGATGCTGCAATTGCAGATGAATTTTTGATGCCCACAGACTGGGAGATTCCCGGCGAAGGAGCCACACGGGTTGCCAGCATGACTCTTTTGGCCAGCGCGGCGCTTCTCGGTGCGGAGTGTACGAGACTGGGTGCCCAAAGGCTCCGCTGGTCCCATCCCCACAAGGAGAACAGCCATTGGAAGCGCTGAGGCTGAGAACAAGCACAGCTGAACCCGGGAAGACTCAGCTCTGTGGGGAAGGAGCGCCCCCCTAAGGAAAACTAAGAAACAGAAAAAACTTCGTAACCAACAAGCCGGACGTCCACTCAGAGACCCAATCTGAAAGTCGGCAATTACAAAGACGACAGGTGGATAAATCCACAAAAATGGGAAGAAACCAGTGCAAAAAGGCTGAAAACACCCGAAATCAGAATGCCTCTCCTCCTACAGGGGATCGCAGCTCCTCATCAGCAAGAGAGCAAGGCCTGACGGAGGATGAGTGTGATGAACTGACAAAATCAGGCTTCAGAAGGTGGATAATAAGAAACTTCTGTGAGCTAAAAGAACATGTTCTAACCCAATGCAAAGAAACTAAGAACCTTGAAAGAAGATTTAATGAAATGTTAAC
>PVKP010011548.1:0-61046 GCA_004027715.1 Plecturocebus donacophilus | reverse complement strand
GCCTATGAGTGAGAACATGCAGTGTTTGATTTTCTGTTCTTGCATCAGTTTGCTGAGAATGATGGTTTCCAGATTCATCCGTATTCCTACAAAGGACACAAACTCATCATTTTTTATGGCTGCATAGTATTCCATGGTGTATGTGTGCCACATTTTCCTTGTCCAGTCTATCATCGATGGGCATTTAGGTTGGTTCTAGGTCTTTGCTATTGTAAACAGTGCTGCAATGAACATACGTGTGCATATATCTTTATAATAGAATTATTTGTAATCCTTTGGGTATATACCCAGTAATGGGATTGCTGGGTCAAATGGAATTTCTATTTCTAGGTCCTTGATGAATGGCCTCACTGTCTTCCACAATGGTTGAATGAATTTACACTCTTTCCTATAGTTAATAACAATAATAATACAATGTAAAGATTAGCTTAGAGAAAAAAATATAGTTTTCTCTGTCTGCAATGTTTTCTCTCAGGCCATACAGTTGCACTGCTTAACATTATTACCAAAATTAGTAATGAGCAGTAAGTCATGGGCTTTCAGACTGTGGTGCCTCTAACCTGGAATCTCCTTTAGAGTACTCTGTGTTCTTCAATAGTGACAAAGCAGAAGGACATCTATTGTGGCATTGCATTTTGTCCTTTTATGGTGAAGCTGCCCTTCCAGTAATAAAGCAAACCACTATAGTATAGTTGGGGTTTATTACATCATCCTGTTTACACAGAGCAATGTAGTGCCTTCCTAATGGTTTCTGCTTGCATTCTCACATCTCCTAATGCATTCATCACCTGACACCCATTATCATTTTGTAAAATGGATCATGTCAATTCCATCCTAAAATCAAAGGAGCCCCATTGATTAGGATCGCAATTCAATCCTTCCTTCCACCCTTCCCAATTTCTCTAAAACTATCAGATGCCTCTCTTTCCTTTACTAATTATGTTTTTACTTTCTTTTTGGTTCTGAATTATATTGAGACTTTCCCAACTTTGGAGGATAATGGCTGCTGTTCTGTTTCCTTTTCTTTCCCATCACTTCTTTTATATGGCTTCATAGTCTAATTTCTCAGGTCAAAAGTCAACTTTTCTTGAGAGGGCTCCCCGATCATCCAATTGATACTCATTCTTTTTAACCAATGTTTTTCCTCTAGGCACCTTTTGCAAGCCATACTGATATAATTTGGCTTTGTGTTCCCATCCATTTCTCATCTTGAATTATATATAATCCCAAGGTGTTTCGGGAGAAACCTGGTAAGTGATTGGATCATGGGGGAGGTTTCTCCCATGATGTTCTCTTGATAATGAGTGGGCTCTCATGAATCTGATGGTTTTATAAGGGACTCTTTCAACTTCACCCTCTCTCTTGCCTGCTGCCTTGTAAGATGTGCCTATTTCCCCTTCCATCATGATTGTAAGTTTCTAGAGGCCTCCCCAGCCATGTGGAACTATGAGTCAATTAAACCTCTTTTCTTTATAAATTTCCCAGTTTTGGCAATTCTTTACAGCAGTTTGAGAACTAATAAACATACTTTTCCATTCTTTGTATGTGTCTTTATGTTTCTTAGCTATCTTCTCTTCTAGAATATTAATTTCATGATAGCAAAGACTGACTTATCTCATAAACACTATCTCCTCAGTGCTTAATACAACAGCTGGTATATAATAAGTGCTCAATAAATGTTGTGGTTCAAAGGAATAGATGACATAGTTACACTGCCTTCTTAGACAAAGAGAAGAAAGTCATTTAACACAATCAGTAAAGAGTACAAAGATCCTGGAACTGAAAATCAAGTTTTAATTCTCATTTTATATATTAGATTGCTCAAATAACTGCAATATATATCAATTATATATAATTTAGAAAATGCAGACTAGTTATTAAAATAACAGCATTTATTATCTTTGGTAATGAAATGAATCAAACTTGGTAAAATATTTGAAGATATTGATTCTGAGCCAAATATGAGTGACCAAGAGCTTGTACTTGGCTCCAGGAGATCCTGAAAACATTTATTCAAGGTGGTTGAGCTCCAGCTTGGTTTTAATACATTTTAGGGAGATATTAGATATCAATACATGTAAGATGTACATTTGTTTGGTACAGAAAGGTGGGACAACTTGAAGAAAGTGGTGGAGGTGGCTTCCAGATAGTAAGTGGATTCAAAGATTTTCTGATTGACAATTGGTTTAAAGAGTTTATCTACAGGCTTGGAATCAATAGAATGGAGTGTCTTGGTTAAGATAAGAGCTTGAGGAGACCATGGTTTCTACTACACATATGAAGCCTTCAGATAGCAGGCTTCAGTGCAAATAGATTTTAAATGTTTTCTATCAGACTTAAAAGGATGCCAGAATCTTCGTTAATTTTTTTCTGGATCAGGTTAAAGTCCTGGAAAAGGGAACAGATTCTTTTCAGAATGTAGATTTTTCCCGTAAGAGACAGCTTTGCAGGACTATCTCAAGATATAGCAAATAAACATTATTTGAGGTAAAACACCTTGACTTTCAGGTTGTGCTGTCATAGCATGCGATGCTGTGCTAGAGTCAGACTCTGATTTGGTACCTTACTGCTACAGAGTCAGTTTTGTCAGTTGTAAGATCTGTTGTAATGTTAATGCTGTTCAGCTATGCCTGAATTTCAAAAGGAAGGGGGAATAATGAGGCTTCCTAACCCCTCTTCCCATCATGGTCTGAACTTGTTTTTCAGATTAACTCTGGAATGCCCTTCCCAAGAAGAGAGGCCCATTCAGATTGTTGGGGGGTTTAGAATTTTGTTGTTGGTTTACACCTTATAATCTAAAACCCAGTGTAAACCACTATTAACAGTTAGATGTATTTCTCAGTTTTTCTGTATGGAAGTCATGCCATTAGACAGTATTCACACATATGTCTAACAGTGTTTACAACAAATAACTTTCATATGTTGCTATCCACATATAATGTTTGTGTGTATACAACCCTAAACCATATTTAACCATTTGAATTGTTTCTAATATACTGCAAAACACACCACAATGATCTTTATATATGATTCTTGTTATGCTTCGCTGATCACATTTATGCCACTTTCTCAGTGATTTCCTTGATATTATCATCCAGCACATTATCAACAAGAGTCAAACTCTGTAAAATATTTGGAGACACTGATTCTGAACCAAATATGAGTGACCAATGACCCATGACACAACCCTCAAGAGATTCTAAGATCACGTGCCTAAGGTGGTCAGGCCACAACCTGGTTTTATACATTTTTAGAGAGCCATAAGGCATCAATCAATACATCTAAGATGTACATTGGTTCAGTGCAGAAAGGTGGAGTAACTGGAAGTGGATGTTTCTAAGTCATAGGTGAATTCAAAGATTTTCTGATTGGTAATTGGTTGAAAGAGTTATCATTAGAAAGGATACCTGGGTTACCATAAGGGGTTGTGGAGATCAAAGTATAACATGCAGATGAATCCTCCAGGTAGCAGGCTGTAGAAAGAATAGATTATAAATGTTTCTCACCAGACTTAAAGAGTCTGTTCTATTAGTAATTCCAAAAAGGAGGAGGATACAATGGAGCACGTCTGGGTCCCCCTTCCCATCATGTCCTGAACTAACTTTGGAATATTCTTATCCAGAGGCAAAGGTTAGTTCAGATGGATGGGGACTTAGAATTTTACTTTTGGTTTACAACATGTGTAGGTTTTATTTTTTAATTAATTTAGGTTGTTATATTTTAAATTTCCTAGAAATACGTTGTATTTCCTATTTATTTTATACAGCCTCTTCATTTTGTTTCTTGGTTGAAACATATTTTTTACTTTCTCTATACATATTACATATTCCTGTTAATGTAAGATTTTGATTTTCCTCTCCAATGACTATGTTCATTTCCTATTCTTTTCTTTTCCATTCATTTGCTTTGGATTCTAGCATTATAGTAGATACCCCCCTCTAATGTCTGGTAATATTTGGATCACTGTTCATATTTAAAAATCACTGAGTGTGTTCTGGAGAGCTCTGGTTCAATAGTTGCTACATGTCAATTGGTAGATCTCAGTGGAGGGTGAAGAGGGAAGACTAAAAGATATTTATTTAGACGCATTCAATTTCCGAAAGAAAAATAAAAGAAAAACTCCTTCAAAACCAGCACATTATCAACGAAAGGAGTCAAACTCTGGAAAATATTTGGAGACGTTTATTCTGAACCAAATATGAGTGACCATTCCAAAATGGGCTCTATAATTACGGTTTCCAGAATCCTGGTAGCTAAATATCAAGGAAAGATTTTTGAGTAAGAGGACGTTCACGTTCCAGTGAATAGAAATGCACTTAAGCACTCCTTCCATTTATGGTTATGTCTCTCCCAGAACTTCTGCTGTGCCTCAGTTTCTTGAATCCAGACCATCTCTGCTTCAGTTTCTCTTAAGAAGAAAAGTGGCATACTTAGGTTATGAAGAAACAGTGGAAGTGAAAGTCTGACTATTGTTCATGTTTCTTTCGAACATCACATATTCCTGCTTCCAACTTCTGAGCTGGCTGAGATAATTCTGGGTGAATCTCCTTGTTTTATACTTTTTCTTACAGCATTACACTTTTTAATTTTTAATTGTCTACTTTCTGTTAAGAAAATTAACAATGCTTTACCTACTATAATTTTTTTAAATATATGCTGAACTATTCATGTACAGATATCTTTTCTCATTCTTCTAGTACTTAATTGTATTAATTTTTTTAAATGAGTCATCTGCTATCATTTTAGTAGATATTTAGGTGGTGAATGCATGTGTTTAATAAAATATGTTAAGCCTCCTTTTTTATTCTATCACAATAAAATTCAGTTGGACATGCATTAATGCACTGTAGGTTTACATTCTAAGTTAAATAAGAACTCTTTATTTGAGATAAACTTCATCTTGCATTTTATAATTTCTAAATATTGAGTTGCAATCAGACAAAGGGTCATTTCTGTTTAGAGATTTATAGTTTAGCAGATGCCCCAACTATTATATCTCTCTGGTTTCCACTCTATTAATTAAAAGTCTCATTTCTTCTGTCCTTGGCCATAGACCACTGATCTGAACAATTACTCCAGGCAGAATCTGCTGCTAGCACCAGCTCAGGTGAATAATAAAATAGAAATACACTGCAGTTAATTTTGAAACCTGTCAATGCCATCATATGAAAAAATATATATAATGTTTTAATATTTTACTGGTTGATTGCATAAAATAAAGCCAGCACTTTTTTTTCTAAAGTCATCTTTGTGCTATACACTAGGCTAAGATATTTATGTTTCTTACGTGACCATCATGACAGTTCAAGCATATTAACATTACATCTGATTTATTCTTGGATCTATTTGATAAATAAATTGAGGCTTAGAAAAGATAATAACCTGATTAAATACACATGTAGTTGTGTTAGTAATAACAATTAAACTATTCTAAGTGTGTAACCTGAGCTGATTACAACAGTAATTGTTTTATTTATTAACACATTTTATTTATAAACACATTTAATTTATTAACACATTTAATCTTCATAATATTCCTTAGCAATGGGTAAGATTATACCCATTTAGATAATTTTTTTAAAAACTATAATTAGAGGCATAATTAAGAAAAAGGTAACAAAACTTACTCAACACCATAACACTTAGTGAGATTTGAGATGAGAAGGGTCTATTGATAAAATATATATTTCTTCAATATCCATCACACAGCTTGCTATATGGACTTTTAAGAACATATCAATAAATAAAATTAAAAGAAATGATTAGAAACCTACATATTTCTTAGGCCATCTGGAATATTGAATCCGTTCTCCTTTTTGGTGATAAATTCAAGATTAAATTTGAGTCAAGGACACTGACTTTTGAAGAAACAAGGAACTACCTAGGATTTCACCTGGCAGAAGAGACACTTCAGTAGAAGCCCTTTTTTTTCCAACTGTGTTTCACACTTTTAGTCTAAGGAACATTCATTCAGTGTTGACATCATTCACAATTGTGCAAATGACATTATCAGATTGTCAGGCAAATTGAAGCAATTATCGCATGAGTCTTAAGTAATGCACACATTGACATATATTTGCCTTTTGATAACAAGGAATGGGCTGTCAGCTGAAAAGCAGTTCTATCATTGAAATTCTTCTTAGATATTTATTTCATTTCCAGACAAATGACAACTTTGACAAAAAACAGTGATATTCTTTCACTTAACGTGAATTTTAGGATTAGAGGGCTGAGTTAGCACTGGCAGCTTGGCACATATTAGCATATGAAAACACTCAGCATTGCATCTCTTGGGAAAAGTGGTAATTAATTATAGACAAACAAATTGTAATTCGTATTATGCATAATAGTGAACAAGTAATATCTTAGCTTCACACAGGCTGGGTTTCATTGTGTGATGAGGAGCTAAGAACTGCACAGTGGGAAGCCTTGTAAGAGTGTCTGAACATAAAGATCACTGTGTGATGCATTTCTCAGACAGAATAGAGCAAAACAAACCATGATGGGATAAATAATCATAATTAACAGCCTGAGTAAGATTCTTTTCCATTACTGAAACATGTGGTCAATTAACGACCATTTATTTTCAATTCATGTTTTTAAAAAACAACAATGTGGCAGGGCGCAGTGGCTCATGCCTGTACTCCCAGCACTTTGGGAGGCTGAGGTGGGCGGATCACTAGGTCAATAGATCAAGACCATCCTGGCCAACATAGTGAAACCCCATCTCTACTAAAAATACAAAAATTAGCCAGGTGTGGTGGCACACGTCTATGGTTCCAGTTACTCAGGAGCTTGAGGCGGAAGACCCACTTGAACCCAGGAGGTGGAGAAATGAGTGAGCCGAGATTGCACCACTGCACTCTAGCCTGGCAATAGAGCAAGACTCTGTCTCAAAAAAAAAAAAAAAAAAATGTACTCCAGTACAAAGAGAAAGGCAGGAGTTGTCAATTTCTGGCATGTAAAATGAGATCAGTTTTAGGTATCACATATCCAGTTCCTGCCACTATTCCCCTTGCATGTCTGATTGCAATTCAGTGGTTGGTATGCCTTTGGAACTTATGCATTCTCTCAGCCCACCCTTGAAGATGATTCAATATTGTCACCAAGTATGCATTTATTGTGATAAATAAATGTGATAAATTATTGTAATAAATATATGAACACGTTTTTACTGATCTATAAACTTTGCTCAAATGTTGAACATCAGTTTAGAATCAGATTAAAACAAAAACTGTATTTCATTACTGTTTTGGTATGATGACACCTACGATCCAGCTTGATTTACTCAAGTTTATTTTGATTTTGAAATGAATTGAAATAGTTTCATGAGTCCCTAAAAGCACCATAGACCTTCAGTCCTGTGCCTACTGTACTTCATGAGTAAATCTGCCCTATCAAGTGGTCCTGTAGAGCCAATTAGACCTTTCATCTTTATACACAGTAAGAGAACACGTAATCAGTTTCAGATTCTCAGCTCCTTTCTTTTTACAGAAGTAGATTCTGGACATATTCCTTAGCATCAATTTCAACTTGTATCCAAGATTCTCCACTGAATATTTAATGTCTTGCTTATAACAGTGAGGAAGGTAAAGTTTGCTTGGATATTGTCAGTATTGTCAAATAATTTTACAAAATTAGTAATTTCAAAATAAAAAGAATATATTTTCTTTTACTGGCAACAAGGTATATTTTCTATTCATTAATGGATTTTTCTGGCCAGAATGTAAAATAAAATTTTAATATTTATTCTGATTTGGATTTATTTTATTTTTATGTATTATTTGGATTTTGATATTTCTTTACTTTATGAAAGAATGTATATGGCTGGGCGCAGTGGCTCATTCCTGTATTCCTAGCACTTTGAAAGGCTGAGGAGGGAGGATCACTTGAGGTCAGGAGTTGGACAGCAGCCTGGCCAACATATGGTGAGACCCTGTCTCTATTAAAAATATAAAAATTAACTGGACATGGTGGTGCATGCTTGTAGTTCCAGCTACTAGGGAGGCTGAGGCATGAGAATTGCTTTAACTCAGGAGGCGAAGGTTGCAGTGAATCCATCTCGAGATAGTGCCGCTGCACCCCAGCCTGGGTGACAGAGTGAGACTCCGTCTCAAAAAAAGGAAAAAAAAAAGAAGAAGAAAGAAAGAATGTAGATGTATTGTTAACTTTTACTTGAGTGATTCTCTCAAATTTGTTTATATAACTCCAATTTCTTTTTGATTACCATCTCAAATATGATGGCTTGTCTGTGATATTCAACCTTATGTTCTCCTGAAAAAAATATATTTGGTAGTGTGTTGCATTACCAAACATTCGTTGATTGTGTGTTCCACTACATGCTTTTTAAATATAAATATATGAATAATGTAGTGACTTCATCCTGATATGAGCAAATATCTGATTAGCAATAATATATCGGCTAAAACTCTTCATATCTCTTTTTATCAGAATGATGAGCAACTCTATAGTCAAATTATGGCAGTGTACCAGAGGTTTATGTTTCTATTGATTTGAAAACCACTGCATAGTCATTTTAAAATGATAGGATTCTTTACATGTTTTGAAAAATAACAGTTTATCTTTGAAGGCAGTTCTAACAAATATTCTAAGCTATTAGACTCTTGCAGAATTTAACATGCAGACATCTGATCTGATTTTGCAAGCTGTATATTTTGTAGTGTTAGGCACTGATAAGGAAGAAGGAAGATACAGGTCTACTGTATTTCAGACAGAGAAAAAGAAAAAGAAAACAGAGTAATAAACAGTTTTGTTAAAAGTTTGCATATTGTATCTCTCTTTTATCTGTCATAATTAACTTTGAGATAATTTACATACAATAAAAATTGCCAAATGTAGAGTTAAATAAGTTTTAACAAATAGCGGTGTAACTACCACCACAGTCATGATAGTAAATATTTCCATGTTAGTAAAAAATTCTAATTTATGAACTTTTTGGCTACCATCTTGCCCTAGCAACATGGATCTACCTGCTCTCATTGTTTCATATAAATGAAGTCATGCTGTAATCCCAGCACTTTGGGAGGCTGAGGCGGGTTGATCACGGTGAGGTCAGGAGTTCAAGGCCAGCCTGGCCAAGATGGTGAAACCCCATTTCTACTAAAAATACAAAAAAAATTAGCCGGGCATGGTGGCAGGCTACTGTAACTCCAGGATTACAGATGAAGTGGAGAATTGCTTGAACCTGGGAGGTGGAGGTTGCAGTGAGCAGAGATCATGCCACTGCATTCCAGCCTGGGCAACAGAGCAAGACCCTATCTCAAAATAAGTCAATAAAGGCATGTAGTGCACTCTTTTCTGTCTTGCATCTTTCATTTAGTCACCATATTTAAAATTTATTGTTGTCATAGCATGTATTAGTAATTCATTCTTTTTATTGCTAACTAATATCGTATTATGTGAATGTATTACAAACCTTTGAAACATTCACCAATTGATAAGCACGTGAGTTATTTGTGGTTTCAGGCCATTATGAATGAAGTTCCATTAGCATTATTTAACATAGTCAGTTACACAGAAAAACACATATCTTCTTTTGGCATACATTTACATTTCTTGAATAAAGACCTAGCAGTTGGATTGCTGAGTCACATTGGAAAGTATATTTTAACTTTATAAGAAATTGCCAATTTTTAAATGACTTATTAGTATATTGAGTTTTTAGTAGGAATGTATGAATATTTCAATTGTTCCTCATCCTTGCCAACATTTGATATTGTCATATTTCTCATTTGTTTATTCAAGCGATTGAATAACCAATTTAACTCTTTATGGCAGATGTATATTCACAACTCATTGCAGTTTCAATATTAATTCTCTAATGATAAATGGTGTCAAATATCTTATATGCTTATTTATAATTGATTCAACTCTTCCAATAAAGTACGTATCATTTTATTTATCGGGTTGTCTGTAATTTTGTTATTAACTTGCAAAATGTCTCTATATATCCTGGATACAGGTTCTTTGTATAATATAGGGTTTTTAAATATTTTTTTTCAGTTTGTGGCTTGCCTTTTCACTTACATTTTATTTTATGATTATTATTTGCTTTTTGGAGACCCAGAGACAGAATCTAAATACATTTATTTAGATCTTTTAAAAATTATTTCAATGGAGTTTTATAGTTTTCAGTGTATATATATATATATATATATATATATATATATTATATTTATCTGTTAAACTATTTCCTAAGTATTGTACTATATTTACTTTTATTGTAAATGAAGTTGTTTTCTTTTAACATCATTCTTGGATTATTTGTTAGCGTATATAGAAATACAATAGATTTTTGTGTCTTAACTTTGTATCGTGAAGCCACGCTGAACTTGTGTATTGGTTCTAAGACACACTGAGCCATCAGAGGTTCATCAACTCCAGTTCTGATTCTCATACCCTAAAACTGATTTCAGGGTGGTTTCTGCTCCTGTAAACTGTGGCTCCCTATATTTCTCTGTCTGTCTCCATTCCTGAGGGAAGATATTTGTCCTGTGTCTCCACCTGTCTTACAGATCTTAGATGACTTGCTGATTTTTCAGTATGTTCAGCTTTTTGCTTGTTAGGATGGAACAGCAACTTCCAGATTTCTTGTTTGCAGAACGAGAAACGGAAGTCTTCAAAACTTTTTTTTAATTTAAATTTTCTATCTGTAAAAGATAAATAAGGTGTCTTGCACACAGAAAATAACACTGAGTGAATGATTGAAGACTACAAGATGAAAGATCAAACCATCTTTCTTAGAGAATAGGGAAATTCATTGTATATATTGCTTACAATTACAGATATATCAGAACCCTCTCCTCATGGGGAGCTATAATTTATTTGAAGTCTGAAATTTACTAAGCACTTAGGATGGAGATGGATGACAAAATGTGAGCATAAAAGACTACTACTTAGTCTGCTTTCCTCCCCAAATAAAATTCCCATTAAACACAGGAAAAACATCAGATCAGCCATGCCTGGTTTGGCCATTTCTTACATGCTACTCTCATAGTATAGTGGAGTTACTTCATCCAATGACTTGAGTATATTCTATCATTACTAACTAAACATAATTTTAAAGAGTACATCTCAACTCTTTAGCTCTAAGTTTACATCCCTGTAAAACAGAGTAGTTACGTTACATAAAGTATGTGCTCACTCTTGAAAACTTGGTCAAGCTATTTAATATAATATTTCTTTTTTCACTAATTCACTCTCATTAGATTTATTTCCCAGAAAGAGAGAGATATATCATTCATTTGTATCTCACCTTAGTGAGAATATAAAAAGAGAAATGACTCAAAAAGAGGAAGTAACACAAATATCAATAATACAAGATGCAATATAATTTTATTGCATTTGCTATGACTTTTCAGAGCTAAGTTAAAGCTAGCAGAAAATTCTTTATCTGGTCATTAGTTCAGTGCTCCATAGAATAAAGTACTTCTAAAGCTATAAAACTTGGCTGAATCATTTGATTTGAGGGAATTGAATATGAAGTTATTAACATATATTACTCAATACAAGTTTTCTCTTACATCTGCTTCTATGACTTGCATAATTAAGGATATGAAGATTACATTTTATATTCTATTTGTGCCAACTCATATGTTACTTTTAAATTTTATTTCTTAAATTGTTCCCAGAGTTATGGCTTTGTATTCTGAGAAGAGTTGATTTTTAGGAGCACTATAACTACGTTTGTAGTATGTAATGGCAATGAGACATGCAGTATTTATATGATCTACTCGTTTAAAAATTAGCATTGTGATGATTTATACATTACTTTTTATTAGCAGACTAGACAAATGATTATGATGCTGTCATTTCAAATATTTGAGTTTTACCATGAAAGAATAAAGATGCTACCATTTCTAATACTATAGGAATACTGGTGATACAAGAATAGTGATTTTTTTCCAACTGCTATGGATGTATAAAAGATCATCTAGCTGAATATTGTACTAATGTTAAAAAGTCATCAAATTAATTATTCATTTATTCATCCAACAAATGATAGGCATCTAACACTATCAAAATGCTGTAAATACCATAGTGCACAAGTTGAAAAAGGTATCAGTTCATATAGAACATGCAGTCTCCTGAGAGAGATAATCAGTAGACAAACAGCTTATAAATAAAAACATAAAATGGCAGCCGTATGTGCTTTAAGGAGAATTAGCAATGTCATGTAGACTGGTAAATGTGGGGCAAAAGACTGAGCTCATGATTTACGGGAATCCACAGATTATACACAAAAGTCTAAAGGTATATGTCTCCCAATGATGCAGCTTCTGCACATTTTTCCAGCATGCACTTCTGTCTATTAGACTTCTCCACCTAAATATACTAGGAAAACTTCAAATGCATCATGTTCAGAATAATATCCATTATCGAATGCCTTAAGTTTCTAAGCTTAGCCATTTTCCAACTTTTTTTTTTTAGATGGAGTCTCACTCGGTCACCCAGGCTGGAGGGCAGTGGTGCAATCTTGGCTCACTGCAATCTCTGCCTCCTAGGTTCGAGCGAGTCTCCTTTCTCAGCCTCCCGAGTAGCTGGGATTACAGGCACCCACCACCGTGACTGGCTATTTTTTTCTATTTTTAGTAGAGACAGGGTTTCACTATATTGGCTAGGTTGGTCTTAAACTCCTGACCTCAGGTGATCCACCTGCCTTGGCTTCCCAAAGTGCTGGGATTACAGGAGTGAGCCACCATGCCCAGATCCAACTACTTTTTATCAATAATTTATTTCTATTGATTTATGACCAAAACATCTCTTAAGCATATCTTTTTTCTCCAGCTTCACTATGTATACCCCAGTTATGCATTTATTTTGGGTGTGTTTAGTGAACCCCAATTTTTATGCCACCACTTTATAAGTTGCAAGTATATAATGTTTCCCCCAAGATAGTTACTATTCAATCTTGAGTATTTGGGCTCCAGAGCTTGCTTTTTAAATCATTATTCCCTTACACACCAATTTCTTTACTCAAAAGTATCTGACATCCCTGGAATATCAATCTATCAAGCATAGCACTACTAGATCACGATTCTTCCAATAATATAAAATTACTCAGAGATTCCTCAGCATTTATATCAACAGTATGGAAATCTGGCTATTAATAGTGATCACCTGGGTTCAACTCATATATACATGTATGTATTCATATGTACCAAATATATTATATATCATAGCTATATGTTTATGTATATATATGTATGTGTACATATATGTGTATATATATGTGTGTGTACATATATGTGTATGTATATATGTATGTGTTCATATAAATGTACATGTATATATAGTACTATACATCATAACAATGTTTCAGTTAATGACACCATATACAATGGTAGTCTCATAAAATTATAATGAAACCAAAAACTTCCTGTTGCTTCGTGATGACATGTTGATGTTGTCGACATTGGATAGGCCTAGGCTAATATGTGTGTTTTCACCTTAGTTTTTAACAAAAAAAGTTTAAAAAGTTAAAAAGATTTAAAACAGAAAAAAGCATAGAATAATGAGGTAGAGAAAGAGCATATTATTGTACAGCTTTACAATTTGCATTTTAAGCTCATTGTTATTATAAAATAGTAAATATATTTTGAAAACTTTAAATGTTTATAAAGAAGTTATAGTGGCTGGGTGCTGTGGCTCATGTCTAGAATCCTAGCACTTTGAGAGGCCCAGGTTGATGAATTGCTTGAGGTTAGGAGTTTGAGACCAGCCTGGCCAACATGATGAAACCCTGTCTTTACTAAAAATACAAGAATTAGCTGGGCATGGCGGTGGGTGCCTGTAACACCCTTATATAACAAGCTCAATCTTGTGACACACACAAACACACACGTGCGCACACACACACACACACAGACACACACACACATTTTATTATCTCCACTCTGAAACGTAACAACTGGAAGAATTGAGTCCATCCTGTATGGAAGTGATTTTTTTTTCAGTATTATGAAATATATTTGTCCATGTTTTAGGACTAATTTCAAAGAATTTAATTAGAAAGTGCTTCCTTATTTAATTATTTATTTATTTTGCTTTGATATAGCCTTTCTGCTAGAGAAGGATGGAGCCTGAAGCACTTTTAAGGCCTGCTTCCTCAAGGACAAGTCATAGCCTCAGTCTTTACTGACCTTTGAATATAGCTTCTCTTCAGACAGTTTTCAGATGGTATAGCCTCTGATTCTGAGAAATATTATGCTGTAGAAGAAATGTTTTAAGGAATTCAATGTTTGTTCATTCGTCAGTGTATTCCAAACATGTCCATGGGTCAAAGTAGATGTTCAAAATCACTCATGTTGAATAATGCTAAATTGCCCTTCATTTATTCATTTATTTTTGCTTATTCATTCATTCAATTATTCATTCATTCATTCATTTATCTAAGTACCTGTGCCTCTTCTAACTTAATCTTTTTAGTACATCCTATGTGATATGAATTAGACTATAGCCTTGAGAAACAGGTATATATAGGATGTTTAAAGTCTATTGAAGTAGACAGATATGTAAACAAAAATTAGGAAGCCCTGCTCAAAGTACTGATTAGCATATGATCAACACAAAGGTGTGTCGGCCATTTGTTTACCAATCAGTAGGTAATCCAACTATACCCAGTCAGTCAGAGAGGCAGCAAATCAATGAAGTGAGCAGTTATTTATTGGGCCTCTCTCTGAGGTAGACCATGTGATAGGTGCCGGCAGGGATAATAATATATAGAAGGCTTAGTTCTGCTTCTGACAAGTTCCTGGCATTTACACCTTTTTCTACTTACACCAGTATACTTCAGAAGCCATGCCATAAAAATTAATTATATCTAGAATATATTAAATGAATCCAGCAATTACTTTTCATAGGGTCTAAAGTGCATCTATAAACACGGAAAGGAATGATTGCAAAATTGGTTCATACAAAGAAGGGTCAAATTTCTAAAAAAACATCTGTGAATGATCTGATACTATGCTGACTATTGACCTAAGCCAAATATAATAAATAACAAATGGAGGAAAATAAATAGAAATCAGAAAGGACATCCAAGTCTCTGTTTACTATAAAAATAAACACATATTACTTCTTTCAACAAATTATCTGAAAACCAAGAGTAATAGGGATCACCTTCTTAAAGAAGTCTTTTGTTGTAGTCTGAATGTTTATATCCATCCAAAATTTTGTATCATTGTTTCCAATGTGATGGTATTGGAGATGGGGCCTTAGAGAGGTAATTAGGTCATGAGAGTGGAAGCCTCATGATGAGATTAGTGCCCTTATAATGAGAGACATGGCAGGATGATCTTTCAGCCATGTGAAGGCATTCATCTCCCAACAAGGAAGAAGGCCTTTGGCAGGAACCAAATTGGATGGCACTCTTTGATCCTGATCTTCCCAGCTTCTATAACTATGATAAATCAATACTTGTTTTTTAAGCCACCCAGTTTATGTCTTTTTTTTTTTTTTTTGAGAGGGAGTTTCACTCTTGTCACCCAGGCAGGAGTGCAATGGAGCAATCTCAGCTCACTGCAACCTCCACCTTCCAGGATCCAGCGATTCTCCTGCCTCAGCCTCTCAAGGAGCTGGGATTACAGGTGCCAGCCATCAAGCCTGGCTAATGTTTGTATTTTTTGTGGAGATGGGTTTTTGCCATGTTGGCCAGGGTGGTCTTGAACTCCCAACTTCAGGTAATCTGCCTGACTCATCCTCCCAAAGTGCTGAGACTACAAGTGTGAGTCACTGTGCCCATTTTTAATAGCAACTCAAGCTGACTGTACTGTCTTCCTTTCTGCCCACCAATAATTCAAAGTTTTCTCTCTGACTGGGCATGATGGCTCATGCCTGTAATCCCGGCACATTGGGAGGTTGAAACTGGCAGATCACTTGAAATCTGGAGTTGGAGACCAGTCTGACCAGCATGGTGAAATCCCATCTCTACTAAAAAGTACAAAAAAGTTAACCAGGGATGGTGGTGTACAACTGTAATCCCAGCTACTCGGGAGGCTGAGGCAGGATGATCCCTTGAATCCAGGAGGCAGAGTTTGCAGTGAGCCAGGATTGCTTCACTGCACTCCAGCCTGGGCAACAGAGTGAGTCTCCTTCTCAGAAGACAAAAACAAAAACAAAAATTTTCTCTCCAAGTCATTGCCAATCGTGGAAACCACAGAATTCATCTAATTTGTACTTTTTGACCTTTCAAATAAAAATGAGGATTTATTGAAGTATATTTGATATCATACTGGTGCACCTAGTGAATTCATAGTCATCTCTAAGTAAAATTTCCCAACCACTGAGAGCACAGGGATAATTTCAAGAGGAGGAGATTTTAATAATTGTGACAAAGGACTTCACATGTTAGTTTCCTATTGCTGTTGTAATAAATTCCTACAACCTTAGTGGCTTAAAGCCATATATATTTATTGTCTTGCATCTCTGGTGATTAGATATGTATGTCAGGTCTATAGGGCTGCTCTCCTTTGGAGGGTACATGGAAACCTTTTTTAACTTCTTTCTGCAGGGGTGCACTCTCAGCTCCCTGCAACCTCCACCTCCAGGGTTCAAGCCATTCTCCAGCCTCAGCCTCCCGGGTAGTTGGGATTACAGGCACTGGCCACCACACCTAGCTAATTTTTGTATTTTTTTTAGTAGAGGCAGGGTTTCACCATGTTGACCAGGCTGGTCTCAAACTCCTGACCTCAAGTGATCCACCCACCTTGGCATCCCAAAGTGCTGGGATTACAGGCGTGAGCTACCACGACTGGCTCTTTTTTCAGTTTCCTGAGGCTACCTGTATTCCTTGGCTCATAATACCTTTCTCCATCTTCGGAGACAGCTGTGTAAAATCTTCTGATCTCTTTGACCTCTACTTCCATCCTTAACTCATCTCTTTCTCAACTCTCCCATGAAACATTTTCCTAGAATCTTCATTTTCATAGTCATCCCTTGGTGTTGGGGGAATTGGTTCCAGGATCAGCCACATATACCAAAATCTTACCCAAAATCACAGGCTCAGGTCTGGCTATCTGCCCCGGGAAAAAGTAGGCCTTTGGTTTCTATGAGTTCACATCCTGCAAATATTCTATTTTTGATCTGCATTTGGTTGAATCTGTGGATCCAGAACTCAGAGATATAAATAGCCAACTATTCTATTTTTAAATGTTTAATTGGGCCAGGCACCGGGTCTCACACCTGCAATTCCAGCACTTTGAGAGGATGAGGCGGGTGGATCACTTGAGGCCAGGAGTTCGAGACTCGCCTGGGCAACCTGGTGAAACTCTATCTCTACTTAAAATACAAAAATTAGCTGGGCACGGTGATGTGTGCCTGTAGTTCCAGCTACTTGGGAGAATGGGGTGGAAGAATCTCTTTAGCCCAGAAGGCAAAGGTTGCAGTGAGCTAAGATCGTGCCGCTGCACTCCAACCTGGGCAATGAAAATGAAACTGTCTCAAAAAATAATTGTAAACGGGAAATAAAAATTATTTATATTCAATGTGTACAATGTGATGATTTGATATACATATGGCTTATGTAATTGTTATCACAATCAAAATAACGTATCCATCACCTTCCTCCATGCTGTGCATTAGATCTCCAGAGTTGCACATCTTATAAGCCAACTCTTGTACTCTTTGACCAATACGCCCTCATTTACCCTACACTCTCCCCAACTTCTGCCAACCACCAATCTACTCTGCTTCTATAAATTCTACCTTTTCAGATTCCACATATAACTGATATTATACAGTGTTTGTCTTTGTCTACCTTATTTTACTTAGCATAATGTGTTCCAGGTTCATTTATGCTGTTGCAAATGGAAAAATTTTCTTCTATTTTTATGATTGGACAGTATTGTATTTTATGCATATAATACAACAGTTTCTTCATCCATTCACTTTTCCATTAGAACTTGGGTTAATTCCATTGCTTGGCTATTGTAAATAATGCTGCAATGAATATGGGAGCACATATATATCTTTGAGATATTGATTTCATTTTTTTACAATGCACCCAGAAGTGGAATTTCTGGACCCTTTAGTAGTTCTATTTTTAATTTTGTTGAAGAACTTCCATACTGTTTCTCATAATAGTTGTACCAATTGACATTCTCAGCAACAGTGTATGAGGGTTCTGTTTCTCCAGAACCTTGTAAATATTTATGTCTTGTCTTTTTGATAAAATTCTTTCTAATGGGTGTAAGGTGGTATCTCATTGTGATTTTCATTTGCTTTTCTCTGAAAGTCAATGACATTGAGAATCTTATCATGTAAGTATTGGTCACTTGAACGTCTTCTTTGGACAATTGTCTACTCAGGTCCTTTGCCCATTTTTTCTTTTGAAACGGAGTCTTGCTCTGTTGCCCAGGCTGGAGTGCAGAGGCACAATCTCGGCTCACTGCAATCTCCACCTCCTGGGTTTAAACAATTCTCTGCCTCAGCCTCCCGAGTAGCTGGGATTACAGGTTCATGCCACCATGCCTGGCTAATTTTTTGTATTTTCAGTAGAGACGGAGTTTCACCATCTTGGCCAGGCTGGTCTTGAACTCCTGATCTCGTGATCTACCCACCTCACACTCCCAAAGTGCTGAGATTATAGGCGTGAGCCATAGTGCCTGGCCCTGCCCATTTTTTTATTGGTCATTTATTTATGCTATTTAGTTGTGTGAGCACCTTCCATATGTTGAATATTAACCCCTTATTATATATATGATTTTCCAGTATTTCCTCTCATTCCATAGATTTTTTTTTTTGTTTAGTTGATTGTCCTTGGCTGTGCAGAAGCTTCTTCATTTGATGTAATCTCACTTATTTATTTTTGTTTTTATTGCCTGTTCTTTTGATGTCATGTCCAAAAAAACATTGACAATAAACTTTTCTCCTGTGTTTTTTCCTAAGATTTTTTATGATTTTTGAAGTTATATTTGAGTTTTTAATTTATTGAGAGATAGTTTTTATCTATGATTTAGGACCCTATTTCAAATTCATTCTTTTGTATAAGAATATACAGTTTGTCCAATTCTTTTTATTTCTAACTCTACTTATCCTGCTTTCCTTTTATAAGAACTTTTATTGTTTAAAGAACTTGGAGATATTTGGATAATCCAGGATAATCTCATTTTAAGATCCATAATTTATAATCATATATGTGCAGTCTCTTTTTCTATATAATGTAACAAACTCACAGGTTCAGGCATTAGGATACGAACATCTTCAGAGGGTTATTATTCAGCCTTCCATACCTAACTAAATTACAGACTCATATATTGAATTTTATTTTTTTCTGTTTCTATCTGCATATCAAGATGGATTTCTAGACAATATTTTTATGTATAGTGAAATGTTTAAAAAAATCTTAATATTCCTGTCTCCATAGCTTTATTAGGAATAGATTCATATGACAAGATACAAAAATTAAGGAAGGAGTTACAGTAATATGTAAAGACAAGAGAGATATTTGGTAAGTCATAAGGATACGATGTCACATTTCTTATTTAAGAAAAAATTGGCTGGGCATGGTGGCTCACCCTTGTAATCCCAGCACTTCGGGAGCCTGAGGCAGGTGGAACACGAGGTCAGGGGTTCCAGATCAGCCTGGCCAACAGGGCAAAACACCATGTCTACTACAAATTAAAAATTAGATGGGTGTAGTGGGGTGCATCTGTGGTCCCAGATACATGGGAGGTTGAGGTGGAAGAATCACTTGAACCCTGAAGGCAGAGGTTGCAGTGAGCCGAGATCGCACCACTGTCCTCCAATTTGGGCAAAAAAAAAAAATAAATAAATAAAAAAGAGAGAGAGAAGCAAAGAAAAAGATGTATAGCACAGATTATAAGTTACATCACCATTTTGAGACGGCTAAATGCTTCATGTTTCTGAAGAGAAACGTCATGGTAGGAGGGATTAAAAATGGATTAGGAGATAGAGAAACTTGGATTACAATTCCATTTCTGTCCTAAGTAGCTGTGTCAAATAATCTCTGATGACTTGTTTATACCTATCGATCAATTTATCTATTTGTCTATGTATGGTAGGTAGGTTTATATATATATGTATGTGCATCTATGAGCGTATAATACTTATTTTATAACTGAGTCATAAATCCTAGAGAAAATAGGAGGAAATGGCTGTAGTCATCATTATCTCAAGATAAATAAGGTAAGAAATAACTTGTTTTATTTTATTTTACTTTGCTACCCATACCAGTTACTTGGTGGGACTGGCCACTCTATGTGGACATAAACAAAAGATATGCAGTGTCTAGCTTGTCTTCAAATACTGACTGATAGTGGAATTAGTACATTGTTTTATAACGGTTGTTAACTGTGGGACCACTGTAGAGACAGGAGAAAAAGCAAAGATCCAGCTCAATCCTCTCTGATTACCTGAAATCATTTCTGTTGAAATAGATGTAGTTGTTTCTGTTGTGGTCAGCAAGGAAAGAAGATGTGCTGGTTTGGCAAATCCTCCAGCCCTGATTTATACTTCCTCTTGTAAAATTTTGTCAAATACCCCTCGATCCCACAGCACTTCTCAGAAACTACCCAAAGGGAAGATGTGATGGGAGAACAATAATTATTCCACCCATGTAAATAATTTTGCCTACAAATTATTTTAATGTGTTCTTAAAAACATAAAAAGTATCAGACTTGAAACCAAGAAAAGTTAATTCTAGTCCCTTTGCTACCAATAGGTTGCATTTCTGCATAGATTTTCTTTGAAATACTTATCATATTCCCTAGATTTTTTTCTAGAGTTTGAAAATCAGGGAGACAAACCAAAGGCATCTTTTCTCTTAGAAACTCAAATTCTCCATTTTCAGAGAAATGAGATTTAATAAAAAAATCAGTACCACAGCTCCTTTCTGAGGCCTCCGTTTTGGCCCTTCAGTTCTTTGTCTCTCTGGCATGCTGTGATATTATCTGTCTCTCTGCAAGACACCAAACAAGAGAGCTGTCAGCATGATGTGTGCTGAAAAGGACTACTTTACTCCTCAACTGGGGCTCCTCCTTGGTCTATTCAAAAATGTTTTACTTTCCCCCAGAGACTTTCTGCTACTATTTCTTTGTTCAGATAAATAGAAAAGAGCTGGGGAAAAAAGGGGGTCAGTAGAATAACACAACAATAGAAACATCAGTATAAGTTCAGTGGATAAATAAAATACTGATATTCTTTCAATTGAGAAACCTACATCTAAGTCTCAGTACTTGTACTTGGACCTGGACCTTTGGAATTCATAAACTGGTTTTACCTTTTTATTCCCCCTGTTCTTATAGATTTCCTAAGATGAACAATACTTCCATGGCAGGTGGAAATATGCTTATTAAACAATGAACAAATGCAGATATGAATATTAGCTATGCATGTTTTACCAATAGATGGTAAATTTCAGGAAGGGGTCACATGCCTGAAGTTCCCTGGTTTTGCAATAACCATCCTGTCATCTTTTCCCCTTCAATTGCACTTCTGTGTTCTTTGTCTCCTAGTTTTAGTCCTCTCACTGCTAATACCCTCAATGAAGATGCCATCTTTGTTCTGGACCTCTGCTCCTCCTCACCTGATGTTCACCTGTTCACCTGGCAACATGATCTAAGTATCAGCCCTGGATGGAGCCTTCTGCTTCCTGCTGGTGGGGTCTTAACTTAGCCAACCCTTTCACTTCTGTTCCTTTTGTCTTTCTTTGAATGCCAACACATTATTTTGTTTTGTTTTGTTTATCTGAATACCTAATGTTCTCTTAATATCAATCTATTTATATCTTATTTCCTACGGTTAATTTCTGCTGAATGGTCTTTGGAAAGAAGGAGAGAACAACCTGAATGTCCACACTGGTGTTTCTATCCCCTAGGATGAACCCTGTAGCAGGAAACCTAGAGACACAGGTAGCATACAGTCTCCTTATTCTTCCCTCTTACCTGTTCTTTCCTCTTGCTCCCATTTATTTTACTCTCCTGCCTGATCTGTCTTCTCTCTCCCTTCTGCCTCCATCTCCTGACACCTTCTCCTGGTTTCTCTCTCTGTTCTTTGCACATCCTCCCACACCTCCACACCTCTTGTTTCACCTCGTTCTTACTATGTTTTAAAATTTTGTTTCAAGTTTTGCCTTATATAATAGTTACAATATCTAAAAAACCTGGATTGTGTAGAGTTGGGCTAATTTAGAATATCCTGTTATTTAAATGTGCAAAACCTCAACATTTTATGTCCAGTGTGCAGCTCTCTTCGGCTTCTTGAAGCGAGAAGCAGAGAATTTTTTTAAATCATGAAAAGAAAAACTTGTAATCAGACCAATGCAACTGCTGTTCCAGAAAACAAAATTTCTTTATTTTCTTATGAAATTTACCTTCGCATTTCTAATGGCAGTCTACAATGTTGGAATGCAGGACCCAGCATCTGATTTCCTTTTGTACTCCACTTTGAGTCAATCTACTAATCACCTAAACATTTGTAAATGTGAATTGAAAATGAATATAAAAATAAGCATAAAGGCAAGGTCTTTAAAAAATGAATTATTAAATTAGAAACAATAGGTAGTAGATTATGCTTCCCTAATCCAAGCTAGTTTTCAAAATAGAGTCAGATACAGAGCCTTTTTCAAACAGTGGGAAGATCTAATAAATTCTGACTTTCATCTCCTTTGCTTACATGTTCAACAATTTTTTTGTACTGTGAAATAATTAACACACTGATCTTGGCTAGACACATATTTTCTAGATTAGCAATAACTGGGTGTCTTTTATATTCTTTACATCAGGGTTTCTTAAAGCATAGCTCAAGGATAACCTAAAAGAATGTTACCTGGGAAGTTAATTAAACATACAAATCACTATACTCTAAATAAAAATCTTGAGAGTGTCTGATTCTTGAATACAAGCATAAGCTTTGTCCTACCTTCTAGCTCAATGTTTTATAAAATCATAAATCGTGCAGTGAAAGCAATGGATTGGAAACATATGTTTAAACTGTCTTCTGAAGTCTGCAGATGAGTCATTACTCTTCATAGCAAAGTGATGATGGTCTGACTGGCTCAGTTTGCTCTGTTGGAATCAATTTTGGCATTGGTCTGAGACAAGGTCTAAGTACCATTCACACAGCTGCCAACAATATTCATCGAAGGTGCTGGGTGATAGGGAGGGTTGACATATCAAAATTAAGTCCAATTCCCAGATTTGTCACAATTAGCTATGTAAATTACTTTAACTTTATGAGTCTCATTTTCCTTAACTATGTAGATAGAATGAACTTACTTCAATTTTGGAGAATTCGTATCATAATGCATGAGTCAATATAATGCCTGTATTAGAGAAACACAGAAAAAGTTTATTTCATCAGATAAATTGCTTAATACAGTGCTAAAATTCTAACAATTAGGTATTCTAAATAAATTGGTTCACCTGCTTCCCACTCTTGCTCCCTTCAAAAAGAAAATTAATCACATGAGTGGAAAATAATCACGTGTCAATTGCATGTGCGTAAGATACCTGGACCAAAATACTGTTCTTACCTCGGCATGACATTGAAGGACTCTTCTCCATTAAATGTTAGCGAAAAAAGGACTGTGGGATCACCTAAGTTTGGAAAATTGTTTATTTTATACCTCTCTTGGAAACTGATAATACCCATGTAGCTAGGAAAAAAAATTTATGAGAAATGTACAGTAAGATAAAATTTTATTTAAATGTATGTTTTTCTAAATATACTTGATCACAGAATCTCATTGTTTTTCAATTAATCACATGTCAAGGATGTAGTAGTCTGCAGAATACACTTTAGTAAATGCTAGTTTTTAAGTTCCTTGGGGAAAATTTACTCAGGCCCTTTCTTAAAAGCTAATTAAAAAGTCATTTGAGCTATTTCTGAAAGTCAAATAGTAAAGAAATCACTTCCTTTTCTCCCCCCAGTGTCATGATCTTGGTTCAGATTCTAATGATTAAAACCTTAAGAGAAAAGCATTAACTTTCAAATTGGCTCATCCCAGATGATGATACCTAGTTACTGTTGAAAATCATAACATCAACAGATATATATATTTTTCCTGAGCCTCTGTAAAAATGTAAAGCTTCAATTTCAATATATAACCTGCACTCTTAAGTCTGTGTTAATTGTTGCTTGTTTGACACAAAGTTCTAAAGCAGAGGCACCCAGGGAAGAAAGCATTATGAGAACAGTCAGATTAGATTTGTGAAGACAATTAAGCTCAATTCTTTATTGCTTCTTCTTATTTCTAGCTTTGAAATATTTCTTGCACTTGAGTCATTTCGGCTCCTGGTAGCATTGCTGGAGAAAACAAGACATATTTATTAAATAAACAAACAAGAACAAAGCAATAAATCTTGTGCTTTTCATACTATGCTAAAATAAATTGAGGGGCTATAAAGTTTGCGTTGTTTGTTTTAGGCTTTTACAGAAAGTATCTTTAGAATTTTCTCTTCTGCAAACATGTCTTTGCAGAGAGCTATCAAATTCAAATTATCCCCAGAGGACAGGTTGCAGGTGATTAAATCAACTCTATCCAGCGAAGAATACTTTAAAACACTTTTGAGAGCCCTCTAGTTGTGACATGACCTTTGAGAAAAGCATTTTGCAGTTGACATAGTTTGTGTTTTTGTTAGAGGTTTCTCTGAGACAGAGATGAATTAACATCTGCCACCATAAACTTTGGAAATTTGGGTTTAGATAAACTAAGTGCACTTAGTAATTTGCTTTTCTGCTCGTATTGGGAGCTTTCTGAATTGGAGAATTCAATGTCATTGTCTCTTGATTTCGTCAGTGGAGCTATATGAATGAGTGTGCATAGTTTATTTCTTTATTGTTATTATTATTACTTTTGAGATGGAGTTTGACTCTTGTTGCCCAGGCTGAAGTGCAATGGCACGATCTCATCTCACTGCAACCTCCGCCTCCCTGGTTCAAGCAGTTCTCTGCCTCAGTCTCCTGAATAGCTGGGATTACAGACATGTGCCACCATGCCTGGGTAATTTTGTATTTTTGGTAGAGATAGGCTTTCTCCATGTTTGTCAGCCTGGTCTCGAACTCTCAACCTCAGGCGAACTGCCCACCTCGGCCTCCCAAAGTGCTGGGATTACAGGTGTGAACCACTGCGCATGACCGCATAGCTTATTTTATAGACTTCAAGCATGACCTACATTCAGTTTGGAAGTTAGAAAGAACAAATCCTTTTCTCAAAATTCAGTGCCGACCCTTAAGCTTGTAAAAATATAGAGATGATGTTGATGCTATTTCCTATGTCATAGCATGTTAGTCTACACGAGAAATATTGAAACAGCTTGGGGTAGATGTGAATTGACTTTTGTCCCATTTTCCTTTCCTAGTATTCTATCTCTTCCCAAAGGACATATTCCCCAGCTAACCCCAGCATTTGCATTCTTATGAAGGACAGCTCTAAAGTCTAGGGCACCCTTTGGCCTGATACTATTCTCTCAATTAAAACTTTGCACAAAGCAAATTCTCAGTAAATGCTTATTAAGTAAACTTCTTAGGAAAATGGGGACAACATTGGATATGAAGTTGGAATAATCTACTCCATCTTTCTCACTAAATCTCTCTGAAAATTTATCCAGACTTCAATTTTCTTTTCTCTAAAAGCAGACAATTTCTATTTAAATTTTGATGAAATGTATAATAAGCTTCTGTGTCCAATTAAACAAAGAATATTCAAATATATGTTTTCCTGAAAATTCATAGATGCTCATTTAATCATCATATATTTGTCAAGCTTGTTCGATGGGTCAGAAAAGATAAATAAGATCATCCTCATCCTAGAGTAGCTCCCCATAGGAATATAATTCTGTAACTAGACACTGTATTTTTAAGCATTATGCTTTACTTTCAAGTGTTTCACACACTTTAAAGATTTCTTATGGCTGTCATATCTCATGATGCTGCATATGTTTATATTTATGTGCTTTTTTTCCTAATTATGAAATACTCTATGATGACTTGGAATTATGCAAATACCATAAGGTATAAAAGGAAAACAATATTGTCTATAATCTCATTATTCAGAAGAAATGACCTATTGAAATTTGGAGATCCTCTACTGCTACTGGACTGTCTATGTGTATGCATATATAATTAATGAATGTGCTTGTATACTAGTGAGTTAATATACTATTACTGTAGAGCCACATTATATATACAAATGTATGTTCTGGTTTTGAAATTTTCATGTTGTTTTCCTATAGAATTATATGTCCTTTTATAGCACAGTTTTGGGCCAGGCACGGTGGCTAACACTTGTAATCCCAGCACTTTGTGAGGCCGAGGTGGGTGGATCAACTGAGGTCAGAAGTTTGAGACCAGCCTGGCCAATATGGTGAAAACCTGTCTCTACCAAAAATACAAAAATCAGCTGAGCGTGGTGGCAGGTGTCTGTAAGTAGGAGAATCTACTGAACCTGGGAGGCAGAGGTTGCAGTGAGCCGAGATCACACCTTTGCACTCCAGCCTGGGTGACAAGAGAAAAACTTCATTTCAATAAAAAGAAAAAGCATAATTTTATTGGCTGCAGAATATTTGATTTTAGTATATAGTATATACTAAAATCAGCAAATGTCTTAAAATTGTCATAAAATGTTCATAAATTAATTTGCTTACTATATGTAGTCATTTAGAAGACAAATTTTAAAATGCTATTTTGTTTTTTAAACAAGTATTTTTGAAGCTTTTTTTGTTGTTCTTTTTTGGTTTTGTTTTTCAATGTAACAGTTTCTGTCTTTCATGTCTCAGGAACATATCTCCAAGTCCCTTTTTCTCTTGAAACATTTGGTCAAGAAAAGATTGATCCAAGCCATGTTGTCAACAAATGGAGCTTAGATCCTTCTTTTTCTTTCCCCATTATTATCTGGGAAGATACTATTCGAATACTAATTCAGGTATTGGTTAGACAGGCCTTTTTTCATAGGCTAAGACCTCAGGATATTTCTTAACGATAGTATATGATTCTGTAATGACTCCTTGAAGATGTGGAGGCAAATATACTGCTAGAAAATTGGAAGTCATCTAAAATTTGTTCCTTGGTAGAAGCAGCATAAGATAAGATAAAATGAAATAAAAGCATGGGCTTATCTGTGAAAAATAGAGCTGGACATAAGTTAAAACAGTGAAAACAAATTTTATTCAGCAACTATCGACAAGAAGGGAAAGAGCTTCATTCCAATTTGAACAGAGGTGACTGGGCATTTTAGAGGGAGGATGAAGGGCTGTTGAGGGGAGGCAAGTGGGGTCAAGTGAAAAACTTAGAAAAGATTGGTCAATGCTAATGTGATTAGACCTGTTGGGTCTGCTGGCTGGCAATTATCAAAGTTAGGATTTCATCCATCCACAGAAACTGAAAAAGGCTCTCTCCTTCCAGATAATTACATTTCAAAGAAATGGCTTTCAGGTCCTTGAGAAAGACGCTCCTAAATTGTAGAAGTTATGTATTTTTTGTCAAACAGGAAGAGGATGGGTTCACAGTTGCATGCCCTTTTCAAGTAAGTGCTCCAAGAAAGGGAAGGTGTTGGCTAGAACAAGCAGTACATTTTCCTGGCAGCATTGAGTTTTCTCAAGCATTTTAATGGGGATCTGCGGTCATTCTAAGAACAAGGCTTTATGTTTCTGGAAGCCCTGCTAGAGTTTGATTGCCTCTTAGTGCAGGGGTTTGGATGGAGCTGTTATGTGCTAGGTATTCCCCAGTAATACAGAATTTCTCTGCGCTCGGCTTCCATGCCTTTGTCTTTCTCTGCCCTTCTTCCGATCACTTTGGCATCATCAAACAGAATATGTAGCCACCTGTCCACTTAGCTTTTTCTCACTGCTGTTGTATTACAGTAAATTTCCATCTCTAATTGGATGAATAAGAGGGATGAGAAGTACAAATGGAGGTGTGGCTCAGCAATAGGTCATAAATTGTTTCAGGCAGCTTCAGAAACCAACTCACTCAAAGCAAGGATATGACACCTCTCTTTTTATTCCCTACCTCTTACCCAGTCAAAAATAGCCCAAATCTGAGGAAGTTTCAGGCATGAGATGGTGATACATATCCTCTGTAGTCTCATATTGTTTTCTTCATTTTTTCCTTTTTTTTTTTATTCTGCCTAGTGCAATATGCTAGCTCTGTTCTGTTGCATACTTAAGTTAGTTAGAATTATTCTGAAATTCACAAGGAACAGATTAATTATTAACCACCATTCCTACTTCCATTCATCTGAGCAAAGTGGCATGATCATAGAAGTGTGTTTCATGCTTCAAAAACCCATTTCTTCTTCCCCAACACATCTTATGAATCCCTATCAGGCTGACATCAAGAATGATATTTTTAAGATGTCAGTCATCAGCACAGCCATGTGCAAGACATTTTATTGTAACTCTTTATTTCTCTTTTGGTTGTGGAGGATAGAGAGAGCTAAAGAGAGATACACTGCCCACTTGCTTTATTGATTTAGCCCCATTTCAAGTGGCAACATTCAAGAACCTTCTTACCAATCCTCCTGATCACTGCCCCCACTATGACCTGGTAACAGTGCAAGTCTGTGAATGACACCATACCAGCTAGGATGACGAAGACATGCCATTTGCTGGATTCAACCAATTAGGATCCATACAGCCACATCTGTTAAGTTCTCACATTCATTACTCAACAAAGATTACTAACATCAACACAAATCTTCTGATAACCACAATCAAAACAACACAGTAATGGTAGCACAAACTAGGACTATGTATTGATGTTGTCTATGTGCCAGGCATTCTGGTAAATACTTTTTATTTTATTTGTCCTTCACATCAAGATCATAAGATGGGGACTGTCGTGTTTCTTTTTAAAATGACGAAACTAAGCCCAAAGAGGTAATGCATTGTCCAAACTTAACAGCAGATTTGTCATTTAAATCCCCGCCTTTTGAATTCTAAAGTGTAATTTTCCCTATATTTTAGAATTTTCCCAGGAGTTTTGTGTGTGTGTGTGTGTGTGTGTGTGTGTGTACTTGTAGTTCATTATTCTGTAATTTCCTAGTAGTTCTTAATGTGTATACCATTAAATAGGTGTTATACCAATAGTTAATACATTTATATTATTATTGTTATCTATGTAATATATATAACAGTATTTTCTTTAAAAATAATCAAAATATATAAAGATAATCAAAAATGGATCAAAATATATAAAATACTAGATAGTATAGTTACTTCCCTTTTCAGACTAAAAGGTAATCAATTAAATTTTTATCTTTGCATAAATAGTTGGTCATCATGGAACTCCTCAAGTGCCAGCTGATCGTATTAATCCTCTCTATATTTCTTTCATTGCTTCAAACCAAGGAATCTAAAGTCATGGGGCTTCAGAGATAATAAAACAATTCTATGCCTTACATTATTCATTATTTCCCTAAGCTTATAGTGAAAATTGTCACATTGCTTCCTGCTAAACATTATTTTTTTTAGAAAATCCTCAAGCAGCAATAAATGGCTTGATATCCACGCACTAGATTCAGCTCAAATATTAAATATTTATCTTACATCTTTTCACTAGAAGTTTTTCAAGAATAGGCTCATTTGTAGACAGTTTTCTGTTCTCTATCCAACTTTATTTCCAAAATAGAGAAGAAGTATTCTGATTTAGTGGTGAACATTTACTTTTCTCTTAACACACATATTAGATTTGAAATGGACCCAGTTTGCATATAATATTGAATTCAAGATTAATTGAGCATCTGCTTCATTTGAGAAGAAATGATTCAGTATGCTTTTATAGTTCAAACTTTAATAGTGTATTTAATTTGCCCAGACAAGAGCTCAAATCCAAGGTTTTGTATGGAAATAATATAAATTTTAATTAAAGTTGTTACAAGTGTAAAAGTCAGATAAAAGACTGAAAACAAAAGGTTTTTTTTCTCATTATACATATCATCTCCAATATATATATTTAAGTGTGTCCTCAAACTTTTTGGACATTTTTTCTATAAAAACATTATCAAAATTATTCTAACTTGCACCATTAGCTGTAGATATAAAATGAATTAACAATAGTCCACTTGAAATAATTTCAACTGCTTTAGAATGTTTCTATTTTTTGAAAGAGATATATGATCTGTATGGTATGAACAAAATTAGACAATTTTTTTATAATCAATAACACCCCTAATGAGATTCATAGCACCCAACTCTCTTTACCTCTCTCTAGCACTTACAAATGAAGCAACCCAAGTGCTATCCAACTCTAGCACCTCAAGAAACCAGGTAAATAGAAAAATGTTACCACAGTTTGGGAGTAACAATTTCCCTGCTCTCAAAGCAGTTCCTCTAACCCACAGTTCTAAAATATGATCTTTCTCTAAATGTAAATTCCTGGTTCTGGAGCCAATCTCCCAGATCCCCAGGTGCAAATTCTAGTCCTGCAATTCCAACTACTTTTTAGACATCGCAAATTTTGTGAATGGATATTAAAATATCCATTCAAAAAATCACAATGTTTCGCTTTCATTACCCTACCATTCTCTCTCTCTCTCTCTTTTTTTTTTTTTTTTTTTTTTGGTATTTTTGGCTTTCTTACTGTCTGCTCTTTCTGTTGGTAAAATGTTGACTACCTCCCATGTCCCAATATCTAGTTTCACACTAAAAATCTGATATTCATCTTTGTTTGTTTGTTTGAGATGGAGTCTATCTCTGTTGCTCAGGCTGGAGTGCAGTGCCGAGATATTGGCTCAATGCAACCTCCCCCTCCAGGATGCATCCTTAATTCCTCCCTCTTTGTAACCACCCCAGTGATCTGCCTATAATAAAATACCATGCCCTATCCATTCTAGGGATACCTAAACATCTATGAAAATTCTGCTCAACTTTCATAATCGTAAAAATTGCTTTAGAAAATGGTTCTTCCACTTCTGTGAAGCCATTTTCCCTTGAGTAAAGTTATTTCCATCAATCTTTACTGTTTTTTCTATTTCTAGTAATGACACTGCAGCTAGGTTTATCTTCACACTTTTGTCAAAGTATTCAACATAGAATGGAAATGAAAACATCCTACTGTTCTAATCAAGTTAATGATCTCTCATTCCCTAGGCTCAGTCCTTGCATATACAGTTCAGATGTCTACATTCTCTCTGACCAGCAGCCCTCTAACAGATCCTAAGTATGGGATTCTGGGACTCTTGGCTTTTAAAGGCATTTGTGTTTATTTAACATGACAATAACTTTCTCCCTGACTAGACTGACACCAGAACTACTTTCCTTTGGTTTCCCTGTGACAATGTTTTCTAACCCTTATCTCATGTTATCCATCATCTTCTGAATCAACAGTGGCTTATGAAAACTTTGGATCATCAATCTGGCCATATACTTATAATTTATTTCTCCAAGTATGTGGTTATTATATAGTGTTGACATCTTAGTCTTTCTTGGTTACAAACCTAGATCAATTATCCAACATTTACTTTTCCTACAGTTCAAAAAATTGAGATACACACACACCTGCATATAAAGTTGCTTGAACATAAACTATGTTATACCAAAAAAAAATTGTTACTTATAGAAAGAAAATGGGTGAGAAATATCTTTGACTAACTCCTGGAAATTCATATATAGAATGAATATGAATCTCTTCCTCTGTCCCTGTCTCTTTCTTTCCTTCTCTCTCTCTTCTTCTCATTTCATTTTTTATCCTTCACTAGCAAGGAGGCTTTATATGTCACCTTTAAGTAAATAACGTTTCAGTAATCAAATTAGAGAGTTCTAATTAAGAGTATAGGATATTCTTTTTCAAAAGGTTGAAAATAATGTGTTCTTCTCACCTCTCTTAAATATATGTCTCTCATGTCATTAATAATGACTCATTAGATTCTGAGATTTTTAAAAATTGTTGTTGCAGAAAATTTCCTGCTCCAGTTAAGATGGAATATACTCATCTAGCTCATCTAGCTCATTGATTACTACCAAGCATATCGGGAAAAAAAGTAAAACATCTATCAGAGGACTCAGCAGTAAGTAGATAAGAGCTGGGTGAAAAATCACCCCCTTCTCATCAAATTACAATATAAATTTTGAGATGAAAACATTAAAAAAATTGGGGGACCTTAAATTAGACAAAATATTATTAAAGAAACCAAAGCAGACACTTTTCAAAAGAAGATATTTTTGCAGCCAACAAACATATGAAAAAATGCTCATTATCACTGGTCATTAGAGAAATGCAAATCAAAACCACATTGAGATACCATCTCATGCCAGTTAGAATGGTGATCATTAAAAAATCTGGAGACAACAGATGCTGGAGAGGATATGGAGAAATAGAAACACTTTTACACTGTTGGTGAGAGTGTAAATTAGTTCAACCATTTTGGAAGACAGTGTGGCTATTCCTCAAGGATCTAGAAATAGAAATACCATTTGATTCAGCAATCTCATTACTGGGATATACTCAAAGGATTTTAGATCACTCTATTGTAAAGACACGTGCACACATGTTCGTTGTGGCACTGTTTACAATAGCAAAGACTTGGAACCAGCCCAAATACCCATCAATGATAGACTGGATAAAGAAAATGTGGCACATATATACCATGAAATACTATGCAGCCATAAAAAAGGATGAGTTCATGTCCTTTGCGGGACATGGATGAAGCTGGAAACCATCATTCTCAGCAAACTGATACAAGAACAGAAAACCAAACACAGCATGTTCTCACTTGTAAGTGGGTGTTGAACAATGAGAACTCATGAACACAGGGAGGGGAACATCACACACATGGCATGGTGGGTGGGGGCTAGGGGAGGAATAGCAGTGGGTGGTGGGATTGGGGAGGGATAACATTAGGAGAAATACCTAATGTAGATGACAGGTATTTCTATGGATGTAATAAACCACCACCATGGCACATGTATACCTATGTAACAAACCTGCACGATCTGCACATGTACCCCAGAACTTAGTACAAATTAAAAAAAAAATGAATTAATTTTAAAAAAAACCAAAATCATGATTAATGAAAGTTAATTGAACTTCATAAAACTTTAAACTTTGTTTTGTGAAACTCTGTTGAAACATGAACAGATAAGCCACAAACTAAAAAAAAAAGTTTCAAATCACATACCTAACAAAACACTTAAATTTAGGAAACATAAAGAGTAAACATATGAGAAAACAAACAAGAAAACAACCTCCCAACTTTAACAGGCAAAATATGTGAAGAGGAATTGCATTACAAATAATATATTGGTAGCAAGTATGTTCATAAAAAGATGTTCAACATCAATGAATCATTAAGAAAATGCAAATTAAAACCAGAATGACATAGAAATACACACCTCTTAGAATTGCTAAAATAAATTTAAATATAACAATATGACACTACCAAGTGCTGTCAAGGATATAGAGTAATTGGAACTCTTATCAATTGATGGTGAGAATGTAAAATGGTTCAGTCATTCTGGAAAACGGTCTGGTATTTTCTTATTGAAAAGCAAACACTGACCACAGGACTCAGCAACTCACTTCTAGGTGTTTACCCTGGAGAAATGTCCGTTTATATTCAAACAATAATTTGCACGTGTATATTTATGGAAGCATTATCCTAGTCACCAAAATATGAAAAACAAAAACAAAAAAAACCTGTTATTCAAAGGGTCCAGACGGCAGCCACAGTGTCCGACTCCACTCGGAGGGTTTCTGTGAGAGACACGTTGCTTGTTAAAGAGGTTGCAGAACTTGAAGCTGATTTACCTTGTGCATGTTAGTACCTTTTCTTGATCCCAAGCAGCCTTATTGCTTTCGGCTGACTGTAGCCAGGGGAGGGGTTACAGGTGGGAAACGTTCTCACTGGAAACGGAAGTTCCCACGCATCGCTCATGGCGCCTCCCTAAGTGCAGTGCCCAACCCGGGTGTGGCACCTCAACACAGCAGACGGGGGAAGAACGTCTGAGTTTACTGAGGGAACGTTCGATGGACGGCACTGGTCCGGCTCCCACAAGAACACGGAAGGATGTTGTTTGGGGATTAAATTCTTTCTTTAGCCATCTTTTGCATTTTGATGATCCACTGAATGCTGCAGGACGTCGTTTGAGGACGGCTTAGGCCTTCCGGATTTAAGCGGACGTCTACATCAGTGTGCCATGATGAAAGGGGAAGACTGCAGGTCCATGGACTGTCAGGGTTTGTCTCCAAGCTAACAGCAAGAGGGCGCCCCTTCTCTCTGGTCCTCACGCTCCTTTGGGATCTATTCTCCATCTCTGTAATTTTATCTTTTCCCAAGTGTAATATAATTGGAATCGGATAATACGTAACATTTTAAAACAGGTCTCTTTGACTTAGTGTAATGCATCTGAGATTGAGTCAAGTGTTGTGTTAACGGACAGTTTCTTCCTTCTGTTGATAAGTAGTACTTCATTATACTACGGTGGTCTCCTTTTCCTTCTGTGGAGCTGCACGACAAAAATTTGGGGGGTTATGAAATTGTTCTGTATTTTGTTCTGTTTGTGGTGATGGTGACACAAATTTATACATACGTTTGAATTTACAGAATCATAAACCAAACAACAGTGATTTTACAGTAAGTAAAACACAAACAGAACAAAATACAGAACAATTCCATAATTCCCAAAATTTCTGTTGTGCAGCTCCATAGGAAACACTGCTCCTGCTTATAACTGGGCTGTGATTTTACTGTAAGTAATTTAAAATTATGTTTATATTTTAAGAGAGACCATATGTAAATGTGTATGCATACATACATATACAAGTGGGTATATATGTATATGTGTGTGTGTATGTGTGTATTTATGTATATATGTATGTCTGTATAGTATGTATACATATTAATGTAGAGAGAATTTTTTGAAGAATTAGTAGTGCAACATGTTGACATCACTTATCCTTTCATTATTTATTAATTTATCTATCCATGCCTTCACTCAGCAATATTTCCTGAGTGCCATCAATATTTATTTATATAGATGAATTAATAAATAATAAAGGGTCCCACCTTCATCACAAATTAAGTTGCATTAAAACTTCTATTCCTCCTGTCACCCTTACTCCTCCTTAAGGATGAATGAAGATTTAAAGAATTTCACACGTAAATAAAGAGGAATTCTGCTACTCATTAGGCCTATTTTCTATCAATGAGCTGAAGGAAAAAAAAAAAACCCCAAAGGGCATTTGGTCATGTCTTTTCTCCCTTCTTTTTTTCTTTCTCTCTCTCCTCTCATCCCCTCTCCTGTCTCTTCTTTGGGTCCAGAGGCTTCCTGACTTTAATAAGACCTACATAGTACAAAATGACACTAAAAGCCCCAAGCCCGAGGGACAAATATGTTTTACTCTGTGTTTTTCTTTAATATTTTCTTGTAATTTGTATCAGTAATTTATAAATTCAGTGTGATAAAATAATAAAGTTCAGACTTTGGAAAAGGAGAAACATTTTACTAAACTTGCTCATTGGACTATATAGTACGAGATTATGTAGCCAATACCCTTTAAACGAATAAGATTTATTCTGCTATTATTTCCTATACACATATTATCATAAAGTATTCTTCAGTGTGCAAGGTTTAAGAATTGAGGTGCTAAAGAAAACAAAAAAATGCTTATAGCCTCTAGATGAATATCATTTAATCATATTTTCTTCCCCATTTATGAATTTTTATATTTCCCAATATCTAGTGTAGGATAAGACACAAAATATCTCTAGGTGAAGTTACCTTTATAATTAAGGATTGAATTTGCTTATTAGAAGGAGAGTCATGACATAAAAGAATCTTAAATTCAATACATAGTTTACTCTCCTCTCACACAGAGTGTAAAAGTAGGTAGTCCAAAGACAGTATTGGTAATATTAATATACTCATGGAACCAGGATTCCCTAGCTTGTTTTTTCTTCAAGCCTGAATTCTATTTCCAATTTGACCTCATAGTCTAACACAGCTGGTCCAAATCTTGCCATTATATTTATAGCTCAACCCAGAAGAAAAAGAAAAATAATAAGAATAAAGGGGATAAGGCAATCAGTAATTGTCTTTTAAAGATAATGTTACAAAAATCTTCAATCAAACATATTTTGCTTCAGTATCCCTCATTGGAAGCTACTGATGTAGAAACATCTATCTGAAAATGCAATCTGTGTAAGTTATTCTTTATACTATGATTGAAAAGGGGAGACTAAATTTTGGAGTGATTTATATTTCCTGCCACATTTGTCATATAGTATTTCTTTCCATGTTTAGCCTTTCAAATATCAAGTATTTTTAGAGAAAGTAAGATTGCTATTACTGGCTAATTATCTAGGCATTGTAGATAAAATTATTTGAAACTGAAGATATCCAATGAACCCTGTTTATTTAATGGAGAAAATAAATTCATTTTACAATCAAAGTATAGACATATTTCATAGTAATTTTTGTCTTGTCTTCTATTCACACATACAAATCTTGCACCCTTTTATGGAAAGTTACAACAATGATATAATATGATATAATAAAGCAACTTCTACCTATACAAAAATGGTGGAATTGTCATGATATCTTTTCCATTTCTGAGAATAGAATAAATATTATATTTCAAATAAAGATCAGGGATATTTCTCTTGATTTCATATATTTGTCAAGAGGAAATTTTATGCTAATTTTCATTTTAAGTTCCCAGTTAAAAAGAAGGAAACTTGCAGTTGGTGATGCAGCTCAATTAGGTTGGAAAGATCAGAACTAAAAAGTTGATAATGTGTCAGAACCAAAAGTGAGATGGAGAAAAATCCTAGGTATTTATGCTTAGACATTCCCAGATTAGAATAGCTATTCACTCCAATGTCAGTAAGAAACTATTTTCCAGGGAACATGTTATGTCAAAAATGGCAATGGTTGGGAAGCGGACCAACATTTTCCTGTCCGATTCCTTGCAGATCTAAACAATAAACAGCAAATTCTTCACATGACCTGTGACTATCTAATACAATTGACAACTAGCAGTATCCAGTAAAAATATGTTGCCTCATGATTCAGAATTTCCACTCTTTTCTTTTAAAATTTTCCATCCTCCTTCAATCACTTAGTTTATTTTAAACCATTAACCAAAATTGTATTTCAATAAAATGAGAGGCCTATTTTCAGCTCAGAAGGCCACCTTGGACTACTGTAATATCCCCTATTTTTTTTTTCAAAATGTTATGATAAATCACCTTGAAATTTTTTAAAAAAATCATTATACTTTTAGAATAACATGCATAGTTACTTGCGATTTAATCCCAAATAACTTACATGTAAGCCAAGTCCTCTTTTTGACATATTACCAGATTGTAACAAAATGCTGATTTGTCCATAAAACAGAAAAAAAAAAAAAGGCTATTCAGAAAACTAAGTGTTGTGTTTATTTGCATTGTGCCTGGAATAATTGGCTTAAAGTAAAATATCAAAATATATTGGTTTCTATTTTCCTACTAAATTAGGAAATGATGATGTAAGAGAACATTGTCCTCAATCTCTCTATCCCTTAGCTTGTCTGTTGCAAATAATGAAGATTCAATCATTCGTAAATCCATTTCATAAATATTTATTGAGCATCACTTATGTGCCTATAATGTGTACTAGGCATTATACATGTTTTCATCTTAAAGAAAATGAGAAAATTAATAAATAATCTAATGAGGAAGGTTGGCCAGGTTTTAGTTTTGACTAGGCTGTGTCTTATCTGTTATTTTAAAATACAGGTGTCACTTCTCTGTTCAACTGTGCTGGTCCTGAAGTAGAAGGGTAAACTGAAAAAAATACATTGGGTTGAGTTAAAACTAAAACTCTATTTTTTAGAATAACACTTAACATATCATTGAATTCCCATCTACTTCTTGGTCCAGTATATTAATTTGCAAATTTGTCCCTAGATTAGGAAATTTCATTAAGGTTTTTATTTCCTAGAGGTCATAATCCTTTCAGAAGCCTATGTTCATTTAACTATCAAAATGCATATTTATCACAAGGAACCAACACACATGGCATTTCATGTATTGTCTCCATAATTTTTAATTTATTACAGTACAAAGGATTAACCTCTTCCCACACCTTCAGATACCCTGTCTTATTAGAACCAGACATTTGATATCAACAAGAAGGGTTTACTCCTGAGACTGCATTATTTATGCTTCCACTCATTTATGTAGAAAGCAATATTATCCTCACTGTGAATCTAAACCTCCTGTCATCACCAGGACTCTTCTGATAATCACGTCAGTGTACTTTGAAAGTATGCAAGGTGGTCTGCTTGTAAATTATGTAGACATCTATTTTTTTTTCATTTTCTTTAGAGAGTTGATTTATGTTTGCTACAAATATAAATCTTTCAAAGATGCAACTCCATTTAGTCCAGAGCTGTATGGAATATTTACTGTCCCTTTAAAACCCTGTTGTCTTTCCTCCAGGCATCAGAACTGAGCTGGGAGGTTAATAACCGATGTTGACCAGTCAGCATGCAAAGAGTTTGGTCTCTGCCATAAGATTCATCAAGCAGGAAGGCCATTCCAATGTATTGGTGTTCCAGAGAGAGAAAAATCATGTCTCCTCTTGCATGTCAACTGATTGTGTCAAAGAAGACAAAGTGTTTCTGAAGGCCACTCAGAGGGAAAAGCTGTAAAAATGTGAATGATTCTCTGCTATCTTCATAAAGGCAGGCTATAGTGTGAGACACACTGTGGCTGGAAAAAAAGACACCAGGTATTAGACAAAGACAACACCAAAAAGAAAATGAGTACAAGTTGATCATGGTGGTCCAAGGGACATCTTGATCTGCTAAAAGTCATAATAAGAGCTTCCAAGTGTCACGACTCATAATTTTATTTTAGAAGGAAAAAGCATGCCAACACTCAAGCAGGTGTCAGCCACAGCTCTGAGATCTGCCCAAACAAGGAAGTTACAGAATGGCTGGAAAGTGGGACAAATCAATCATTCAACTCATGAGGAGGAGGAGTTGCCATGGGAACTGTTCTCTCAATTCTCTTCAGAATAAGGACAAAGTCCCTGACATAGAATGGGACTAGGGATATCAGATAGCTTTTTGATTGATTGCCTTCCCAGACTTTATTTCATGAAATCTTTACCCCTGCCACCCTTCATTCATATGGTTCAGTCAGTAGGATGCTGGGGGCTTTTATTAAAAGAGAATCCCAGTCCTACATCCTCAGTCAATTTAACGAGAGTTAGAAACCTAATATGAGCTGGCCCAGTCATATTGGCTATTTGGCAATTGGATCTGAGCGAGATTATTTTCTCTTTTCAGGAAACTGCATATCCAACATGTAAAATGGGGACTATGTGTGGGCATACATTATGCAGTATAAAACAAAAAATCAAAGAAAAGTCAGCTTACCTGGACAGTGAAGAATAAAATACTCATGCAGGATGCAAGGAGGGAGAGTAGAAAAGGGTTCCTCATCACATTGGAATCTCTTATTTTGGTTTGCTTTTTAACAAAAAAGCTTGGATTCCATGGAACATTATGGGTTCTTATAATACATTTTACTTCATACTTTAAATCTGTACAATGAGTCTGACCTAATACACAAGGAAGAGAGATAGTGGAGAAACAGGGTAGCTCTTGTTTTGTGAGGTTTGTCAATCAAATTTAAGATTGTGCTTGCTATACGGCCAAGTAAATAATAAGACATCTGGCAGCTAAATTGAAGCTGGCGATAAAGCACACTGATTCCAACACATTTGTGCTTGGCCCACCTAATTCTGGACCTGAGACTTAATTAAAAAATTTGAATATCTAAAAATCTTTTGGTCTTCAGAACTAAGAAATGAAGACTCCCAATAAAGGCAAAAACCAGCGAAGCAAAGAGCTAAATGATTTAGTCCACATTGTTTTTGTTGTAAAGGAATACCTGAGGCTAGGAAATCTATTTAAAAAAAGAGGTTTATTTGGCTTATGGTTCTGCAGGCTTCACAAGAAGCATGGCACGAGTATGTTCCTCTGGTGAGGGCTTGATGCTACTTTCACTCATGGTGAAAGGGGAAGGAGAGCTGGTATGAGCAGAGATCACATGGTACGAGAGAAAGCAACAGTGAGAAGTGGGAGGAGGGAGGTTCGAGCGTCTTCAACAACCAGCTCTTGAGGAAACTAATAGTATGAGAATTCACTCACCCTCAGCCCAGGGAGGGTATTAGGCTATTCATAATGGATATTCCCCCTTGACCCAAATAGCTGCCATTAGGTCCCATCTACCACACTGGTGATCAAATTTCAACATGAACTTTGAAGGGGACAAATACCCCAACTTCAGCAGCAAGAAGGCTCATAAGACCATTTCTCAAAAGGGAGTAGTATGTAATTGGTATACAGATCTGTAATTATCTAATTATTCTATATATCAAAGGGGAGATAGCTACTATTTGATGAATTTATATAACTTGTTGGGGTCTTATAACTTACCATACAAGTCTCTAGTTTGTTTAATAATCCAATATACACTATCATCCTACTTATTGAGATAAGAAACAAGGTTCATGGTAGTGAGGCATCTTTCTATGATCAGATTTGATACACCTCTACAACTATACATTCCATATATATAAAACCCTTCCTCTACATTTTGCTATTTACCAATAGCTACCATTTATTATCATCTATATGCTGGCTAATACTTTGCCCAGCTAATAGCTATTTTATCTGCAGTATCGAATATTTTTTTCATCCTGAGGTCAAGGAGGTGTGTGTGAATGTGATAAAGCCAAATTTTAGACTGAGAAATACTTGGCATTAATGCACATAACATTAAACTACTTAGATTTTTAAATATTAAGCGAAGTTGTATATTTAGCCCTTTCCTAGATGCTAGCAGGAGAAAGCCTTTGATTTTTCATGATGCTTAACATGGATTCAAGAAATCCAGATATTGGGGAACCAAGTAATATGCAATTTCAATATTTATAAACAGGAACTATAGAGTTCACTGTGGAATAATTGTCAGCTCTCTCAGAATGTATGGGAATAAAATATTTCTTAATAAGGTTAGGCTTCTCTACTGGATTTTCCTCATTTGCCCTAAAATGAAATGGGGGAATTGAACTTTTTAGAAATTTGTATTGGTAGCTTTAGTCAGTAATTATTCAAGAGTAAAGGTTTTGGGTATGTGTGAGTTTGCTAGGGCTTCTTTAACAAAGTAACTACAAATTGGTGGATTAGACACTAGAAGTATTTTGTTTCACAATGCTAGAGGCTGGATATCCAAGATCCACTTACCTACAGGATTGGTTCCCTCTGAGAACTGTGAAATAGAGAATCTGTCCCATGCCTTTCACCTAGCTTCTGGTGGTTTGCTGGAACTCTTTGACCTAGATGTGTCTCTCCATTCTCTGCCTGTATCTTATGTCATTCCTCGTGTGTGTGTGTGTGTGTGTGTGTGTGTCTATGTTCAAATTTCCTCATTTTATATGACATCAGTCATATTGAATTGGGGAACTGCCTAATGACCTCACCTTAATGTGACTGATTAGATTTGCAATGATCCTATTTTCAAATAAGTTCACATTCTGAGGAAGTACGAATTAAGACATCAACATATGGATTTAGGGGAGGACAAAATTCAGCCCACAACAGGGCTTTTTTTTTTTTTTTTTCCAGAGGGGTATCTCATCTGTCTATTTGGAACTTGATTTCATATTTGAAGTTGCCTTTGAGGTTTAGGGATACTAACTATGTACGAGCCAAATCTCATTAACCCCAGTTAATCCCTTCTCTATCCATTTCCAGTCTTCTGGCTGTCTTCTGCTTTATCTCCTCTTCCTTGCCTCCAAGTCTCTGCCATCCTTTCAATGATGTCTTTGTAGTGAGATAGTTTTCTACTGGTTCATATATACTAAGAAAAGAAATTTTGCTGACGATATCACTTCCACCTGTTATGGATGATTAAATTTCTCTTATATTTTGACCAGGCAATAAATCCAGCATTATTTTCAGGCAATTGCAAAATTGTTCTGTTCACATCTTTTGTCAAAGAATAAGCCAATCAGTAAATTTTACTAGGAAGAGAGTCTGTCTCATAAATTTCTTTTACAAACATCATAAAGAGTCATTCTAAGAAAAAAACAATTTTAATTCATTATTTTTATTCTATGTCACTCTTTTTGAAGAAGACATTTAAAGCTCTGCTCTGGCTGAATTCCACATGTAATAAAGAAATGTTTGGTACTGCTGACTCAGCACAGGACGTATGAATGCCTTTATTGTCTCTCTCTCTCTCTCTTTCTTTCTTTCTCTCTCTGTCTTTCTTTCTCTCCTTCCTTTTTTCTTTCTCTCTCTCTTCCCTTGCTTCTTTTTTCAATAAGTCATTAACGGTGAAACATTTTGATGTTTTTTTTCGTTTTGTTTTTTCTAACAGTTGGAAGACCCAAACTACTTGCCATATACATGAAAACAAATAGGCTCTAGAAACTGGTAGTGAGTGAGATCTAGTAAATTCATCTCAGTTTAGGGTCAGAGTAAAATCCCATTTACTCTCATAGACTCTAGCTTCTCATCTTTCCTTATACCTGACTTCCAGATTTGCCTAACTCTTTGTGTTCTGTATAATTCTTTGTGATCTAGAGATTAATAGCATTTATTTATCCTTGGATTTCTGATTATTTCATTGAGTCTAAAATTATTTCCACTTTTCACTAGTCTCCCATAACAATTCTTCAATTAAACCTTACACAAACACTATAGTGTTTTAGTGCTCAGGCAAGTGTTGTATAGATCTTTTAAAGAGGAAAATTGCATGCATTTAGGATTGTAAAAAATAAAGAGGATTATTCAGAAATAGAAAATTACCTTCATAACCATATATGATAATTAAGAATGCATTAGTTAAGTAGCTCTATTTTTGCCTAAGTGGAGCAAACATATTTCATTTTTATAACTCTATAGCAATTTTAATATGCATTTTATCTGTTAGGTTTCAGTTTCTAGGAAAGAAATATCCTTAATTGTCTCTAGTATATACCAAATAATATCTCAGTTTACTTTTGTCATCTGAAAAATAAAAATAATTTACTCCAAATCTCATATATAATTTTTTAGTAAATGTTCAAAATGGAATCTATGTATATATTAAAGATGCCTTCCTGTTGTCTTTATGGAGATTTATTATTATTTGGGCTGGTAAATGACAGGATAATAGAAGAGAAAATATATTCAGCTTACTAAAAAACAACCCCTGTGAATTGTTGAATCTGTTAGAAACTTTTCTTGATAATCAAGCTTCTCTATGTTCTATGTCTTTGAGCCAAAATTTAATTGAGTTTTTGAAGAGTCACCCTAATGTAAACTAGGGACTCAGGGTTATAATGCTCTGTACATGTAAGTTCATTGATTTTAACAAATGCATCATTTTGGTGGGAGAGGTTGACAACGAAGAGACTGTGTTTGTTGAGTGGCAGGCAAGGATATACAGAGGGAAGTCTCTGTATCTTCTACTTATTTTTCTGTGAACCTGAAAGTGTTCTACAAAGTAAAGCCTATTAATACAATACATAAAAATTAATGAGATATTTTCCACTATTACTCAAATAAAATATTAAGATGTCATTGGGAAAAATTTATTTGAGTTTTGAATGAAAGAGTTGTGGTAGGCAAGAGTATTAATTTACAACCTTTAATTGATTGATATGACAACATGTATTAACTTTTTGAATATGCGTTTTTAACAGTGCAGATTACTGAGGAAAATTTAAGAAAAAGCCTTCTTTCTTAAATAGCAGAAATAATATACTTTGAGGAAATATGAATTTAAAAAATGTTATAGTTTTTTAACAGAGAAAAATGTAGTGGGTAGGAACCAGAAATTTTTGTTTTCATATACTTAATGTTATCTATGAGAAAATCTAGGTTTACAGGAATCAAGCAAAAGTCTTCAGAAAATTGATGGCAGGACTATGACCAAAAGCTGAGATTTCTGACTCTTAAGCAGTTACTCATCCACGTGGCCTTTTCGCACAATAGATCGCTTATAAAAAATAAGTAGTACATTTAGTGGGACATAAATAAATAAATACACTGTTAAGCCAAGAGAGCTACTGAAATTGAAGAGACTCATATGATTTAATGCAATTGTCAATTTCAAGTCACATTGTGTGAATGAGGAAACTGAGACTATAGCAGTAGTTTAGCCATAGTCATTCAGGAAATAATGACTGATCTAGAAAAAAGTTCTTCTGCTTATTGACCTACTTTACCTCAAAGGATACAGAATGGATCACTTCTATTAGAAAAAACAAAAAGAAAACTGCCTTAGTCCTTTAACTCTACTAGAAAAAAAAATACTGTAGACTAGGTAGCTCATAAACAAGAGACTTTCATTTTTACACATTTCTCACGGTTGGAAAGTCTAAGATCAAAAAACTGGTGGATTTGGTAGCTGGTGAGATTCCATTTTCTGGTTCATAGATGGCCACCCATTTGCTGTGTCTTCTTCACATGGTAAAAGAAATGAGGAAGTTCTCTGGAGTCTCTTTTATAAGAACACTTATTCTGTTAATGAGACCTCATGATCTAATCATTACCCCAAAAAGCTTTACCTCCTATTACCATCACCTTGGGTTTAGGTTTTAACATATGTTTATGAGGAGGCACAAACACTCAGACCATAGCGTTCTACCCCTTGCCCTCCAAGAAGTAGTTAAGACTCTGATGTCATAGTTTTAACTAGTTCCAGCATCAACTTTAAAGGCTAGTTCCAAAATCTCATATAAATATAATGTAAATCAGCTGTGTGAGACCCATGGCATAATTCATAATGAGGCAAATTTCTGTTCACTCATGAACTGTGAAATAAAACAAGTGAAGCACTTCCAAAATACAATGGTGAGAAAGGCATAAGACAGACATTCCCACTCTAAAAAGAAGAGATAAGAAAGAATAAATGGTTAACGTAGTCCAAGTAAGTCTGGAACTCACAGGTCAAGCAACATTAAATCTTAAGATGTGAGAATAATTTTTAACTCCATGTTCCACCTTCTGGAGATACTAGAGCAGGGATGAAGCCCTCAAGACTCTGGGAGGCCACCCCCACTGCTTTGCTGAGTGCAGTACATGCCACGGCTCTCACAGGTTACAGTCACATGCCTGTAGCTCTCCAGGACTGATGGTTCTATCAGTATAAGGTTGTAGAAATGGTCCTGCTCCCATAGCTCCCCGGAGCACTGTCCTGTTGGGAACTTTTTAGTAGCCCTACCGTTGTGGTGCCTCTCTGCCTGAGTTGCATAATAGAAGTTCTGAGTGGTTTTATCCTTTGAAATCTACATAGAGATGGTCACATTACAACAGCTTGTACATTCTGCAAGCTGCCAGAGATGGTACTGCACAGACACCACCGAGGTTTACCATCTGTGTCCTCTTAGAAACAGCCACCATAACCTGCTGGAGCTAAAGTGTAAGCAACCAGAGAATGCTGTGCTCGAATATAGAGAGCATAGCCTTGAAGAGGCACCAGAAAATGAGCACTGAGGTTGTGGGGATATACACAGCTCCTCCTTTGATACCATTCTGTCCCCAAGGACAAGACATTTTAGGTCTGTGATGGGAAGGACAGGCCTGATAATTCCTAAAATACTTTTGTGTCACATTTTCATTATTTGGAACAATAGGTTTTGACTGCTGTTTAGCAGGCTGAATAATTTTCTTATCAGATGGTTGCTTAGCTATACCATTTACATTCTATCCTAAACACAGTTTCTCATTCTTTTCAATATGAATAGGCAGAGAAGTTTCCAATTTTTTAAGTTCTGCTACCCTTATGATTAAAAAATCTGTCACTGAATTCTCTCTGCTCACATTTTACCATAAGCATTCAAGAGAAGCCAAGCCGCAACTTCAATACTTAGCTTAGAAATATATTCAGCCAAATAGTCTTTTTCATAGCTCACAAGTTCTACTTTTCGTAAAGCACTAAGTCACAATTCAGTTGTCTGCCACTTTATAATAAATATCACTTTTTCTCCAGTTTCTGATAACAGAAATTTCTTTATTTCTTTCTGATACCTCATCAGAGTGGTCTTACTCTGCATATTTCTACCAACCTTCTCTTCAGAACCACTTAGGTATTCTCTAAGAAGATTGAGACTTTCTCTACATCTATCTTCTTGTCTTGCTGGGCCTCACCAGAAGTATTCTTAACAGCCTGTTTATGGAAATATAGAGTTTTTCTGGCATGAAAATTCAATTCCAAAAATTCAATTCCAAAGCTGCTTCCACATTTTTAGATTTAATTGTTACAACAGCATCCCAACTTCTCAAAACCAATTTTCTGTTTAGTCTGTTTGGGCTGCTATATAACAGAATACCACAAAATAAACAACAGAAATGTACTTCTCATAATTCTGGATGCTGGTATAGTCCAGGAGCAGAACAGATCAAGAGATAGGGTATCTGGAAAAGCCCATATTCTGGTTCATAGATGGTGCACTCTAGTAGCATCCTCACATGATCAATGGCTGAGTCAGCTCCCTTTGATCTATTTTAAAAGGGCACAAATCCCATTAGTGAAGACTCTTCCCTTATTATCTAATCACCTTCTAAAAGGTCCCATTTTCTAATACTATCACCTTGGGGATTAGATGTCAACAAATGAATTTTAGAGGGACTCTAACATTCAGCTCATAGCAAAATCGCTGCATATAAATAAATAAAACTGGATCCACAGAACTCCATAGAGTCTATAATCTGACTTCTATGTTTGTTTTGTGTGTGTTTGTTTATTTTGTTTTATTTCTTTATTTTTTGTTGCTATTAGGTTGGCTTATGTTTATTTATTTTAAATTACAAAAAACGTAAGAACAGTAAATTAACAATTCAGTGTCTTCCATATAATAGGACAAAAAAAAATGTAACAACACTAAATTAACAATTCAGTGCCTTCGATATAATAGGGTATATGCAGGATATTTTCATATACTGTTTTCATTAATTTCATAGCAACAATGATTAATTGGTTGCATTAGTTATAACTTATTTTGTCGCTTACTGAAGCTATAACTTATATAGGCTAAATACATAGCCTGCAATTGCAACAGATACATAGCCTGAGAATTGAACAGTGATTTCTGAGTCATTAACTGAGGCTCTTTACTTACATGTTTAAGCATCTGGAAAATATTTCTTCAAGTATTTATTCTGTAGACATCTTAATAAATGCATAGCAATTCCATGGTTTGACTTATTTAAACTTCAGAATAAGTTTTGAAGATTTCTTAGGGTGTTAAATTGTTGACAGGCAAACACTATTAAAATCAGGAAGTTGGTTTCAAACGCAATTTCACAAACAAATTTAGTTCTTAAGAAAACCAAATCTATAAATACTTAAATTTGAAAGATGCCTTGTTACTCATAATGGAATATTGTGTAAGGTTTTACCTGCTCCATAGCTCAAATTCACATTAGCAGATCTTGTATAAGCTTGTTAAGAATATAATCATCCTAATCATTTCATTTCTCAGTAAGTTTCCAGATGCTTGGCTGTAACCATAGTTATAGTCTCAAAAGATCTATCTTATTTCTATAGAAATACAGATCATAAATTAAAAGAACTGATCTTTAATACTATATTTAGCATAATAACTAAATATGTTGCTCTTTCTTCAAAAATGTATTGTGAATACTTTATTTATTTAGGCTTTAAAGAAGAAATGTTGAGTGTTCCTTATGCCCCACCTTATGATAAGCAGTAATGATAGAAGCATTTTTTTGAGCTTGTACTCCATGTCAATTAGTGCTCTAAGTGTTCTATATGCCTTAACTCATTTATTCTACATTAAATTACTATGATAAACACTTTATGTAAATAATCATTTTTAATCCAAAAAATTACCACATCTTTACAGTTATTAATTACAATTATATTCGTGGTTTTACACATGGAACTGAGTAATTTTAAGGGGGTTCAATAAAAGAGCTACCTATAAATTCTTGATGGACTTAGAAATTTCAAACAACAATAAATAGGGCTGTACCTGGATTACCTACAGTAGAGAGCAGAATGTTTTGCCACTTACTTGTATAAAAAAGAAAAATATCTAACATTACTAATTATCCAAAAAATACAAATCAAGACTACAATAAGATAGCATCTTACTTTAGTCAAAATGGCTATTTCTAAAAAGTCAAAAAATAACAGATGCTGACATGAATGCAGAGAACAGGGAACATTTACATACTGTTGGTAGGCATGTGAATTAGTACAATCTCTATGGAAAACAGTGATGAGATTTCTCACAGAACTAAAAATACAATTAGCAATTGACTCAGCAATTCCAGTACTGAGTATCTATCCCCCCTTAACAAAGTATTATATTAAAAGTAATCTGAACTCATATGTTTATTCAAGTACCATTCACAATAGCAAAGTCATAGAATCAAGCTATGTGTCCACCGACAGGTGATTAAATAGAGAAAATGTAGTATATATACAGTATTAAATACTATTCAGCCATAAAAAAGAACAAAATTATGTCATTTGCAACAACATGGATGGACCTGAAGGCCATTATCCTAAGTGAAATAACTCAGAAACAGAAAATCAAATACTGTTTCCACTTGTAAGTGGGAGATAAAAAACAGGCACAACGTGCATAAAGACAAAAACAGACACTGGGGTCTCCAAAATGGGGAAGGTTGGAAGGAAGATAAAGTTAAAAAAATTTGCCTATTAATTACGATGGTCACTACTTGGGTGAAGCACACACTAGAAGCCCAAACCCCACCCTTATGCAATATGTCCATGTAACAAACCTACACATGTTCCTTAAATCTAAAGTAAAATTTTTTAGAAGGGAAAAAGGAGAGGAGCCAGTTAAGGGAATTTGGAGAGGTAGCTGGATGGATAGAAAAGAGGGTCAGTGAAGAACCACAAAACCCAGAAGGAAATAAGTGAGTTGAATAAATATTCCAATCTCTCCTTCTGCCTAGGATCTACTGCTGGTGCCTCCACTGACAGGAAGTCAGAAATCAAGAAATAATCACTATATACTTCAAAAGATGGGTTGGAAGTGAATATGGGGCAGCAACTGATACATGCTCAGCAGAGAGAAGAGAACACATGCAGAGGAAAGTGAGGATTTAGGTCTAAAAATGCAGCTAAGCTGCAAGATATGAAGCTATTGAAGAATTCTATCCTCTATCACTTTCATATTACTTAATGGTACTTTCCTACTCATTTTACATGTTAAGGAAAATTGTTCATTCAAAGTTAGATGAATGAAAGTCATATACAACAAATATGATAAAACATATGAGTGGAGAAATTTAACTTAGGGGAATATTGGAAAATTATTGTCAGATAGTCAATGGCATGCACATCACTTCCATTTATTTACGAACATATATTGGTATTGCTCTAGACATTAAGTGGGAAAAAAACAGACAATTTCTTTCTTCAAAGGGCTCTAAGTCCAGATGAAAAAGATAAATAAATCAAGAATTACAATACACTATGGCAAATGCATTGCAAAAAGAACAAAAAGAATGACAATATTTTGCAAATATTATGTCATTTAATCATCCTGACTTCCTAATAAAGGTGATGTTTTTACTGGTATTTTACAAGTAAATTAAATGACTCTTAAAGAAGTTAAGTAACTTATTCATAACTTGACTTAGTGTCACAATCATTCTCACCTCAAAGTCCATGGTCAAATTACTGTCATAAAAATACCTCCCTTTTACAGGGTGCAGTGGTTCACGCCTGTAATCCCAGCATATTGGGAAGTCAAGGGGAGCAGGTCATCCTGAGGTCCCAAATTCAGCCAGCCTGGCCAACATGGAGAAACCCTATCTCTACTTCAAATACAAAAATTATCTGGGTATGGTGACACATGCCTGTAATCCCAGCTACTCGGGAGGCTGAGGCAAGAGAATTGCTTGAATGTGGGAAGCGGAGGTTGCAATGAGCTGAGGTTGTGCTTCTGTATTCCAGCCTCAGCAACAGAGTGAGACTCCATCTCAAAAATAATAATTAAAACTTCCCTTTGTGTCAGACAACAAAGGTAAATATTTTGCCAATAACTAGAAAGCTGAAATAAACTATGGTTAGGCATAGAGACAATGTTATAGTTCTTAAACAGGCTATAATGTTTTCCCCAAAATGCAGTTGATAGTGTTTTAATCCTATGGTCATTAGTTACTGACATTTTCTGAAAAACAGGTATGATATCCAATCTAATTCAGGTTTCACTACAGATATATGTACATATGTTCCATCCTGCTGAAATAGTTTCATAGCCCTATGCTTAGTCTTCATATTAGAAGTTATTTATGTCCCAGTACATAATATATTATCCACTATGACAATATGAATATATGTAATCCTCAGCTCTTAGCTCTGTACACCCCAATCTTTCATCTACTAGCCTCTACTTCTACTAAACAAAATAAAATCATGAACATAACTCTTTATGAGATAATTTTCTCCCATCAAATATGCATGAGTACTTCATAGCTGAGTAATGTAGAAAATATTAAACCACATTATGAAATACAGTAAATAGAGCTTGAAAACTGTCAGTTTTTGATGTGCCTCAACCATGAGATCATATTAATGTGAATCTTGAAAGTTTTCTAAAATGTAACAATAGGGAGCTGCTATGATGTCATTACTCTGATAGAGCCTATTTGACTTAATGCTATTTGGCTTTTGTTAAAATTTTACAAATCATAAGTAACTTTACAGAGGAGAAAAATATTAGACAAAAAAAGGTAAAGAAAGAAAAAAGGAAAGAAAGAAAGAAAGAAAGAAAGAAAGAAAGAAAGAAAGAAAGAAAGAAAAAGAAAAAACGAGAAATAAAAAATCATATCCAGCACCTACTATGTGCCAGATGATACTACTGTCAGAATTATAAATTGGAAATCATTCAGAATAAAAGCAATGCTTCTAGGATTTTTTGTTTTTTCTCCATTACCTAAATAACTAGTCCAGTTTTCTTTTCACCATGTCATATGGGTAAGCCCTCAGAAAAGAATAGATCATCAAGGAGAATATAATGTTTGATGCTTTTCCTTGGAATATCTATCACCCTTTAGTATAGAATTTCTTATTGTATTTTTTAGCATTACTCTTATTTTCATATTTTATAATTTCATTTAATATTCTGTCTTCTTTTCTGTACTAGATGTTCAATGTGAGTTTCTTTACCGAATAGCAATGATAGCTTTTAAGACTATTACAATTTGATGTCAAGCCCAGTGCTTTTACTAATTGGCTTTTTAAATTGTTATTTTATTTTAAATATTATTTTTATTCTTTATTGAAATTTGAAAGCTTTGCTTCTGAAGTTAGTTACCAGTGATGGGAATAAAAAGACTTGAATAACTATACATCAGTAGTAACTAATTAATACCATCTACAATTTTAACACCAATTTCACATTGAATATATACCACCTGAACTTCTTGATTTATGTTTGTCTAATTTGTTAATGCTATGGTCTGAATGACTGTGTCCCATTCAAATGTATACTGAATTCTAATCACAAAATGTTGGTATTAGGAGATGGGACTTCTGGAAGTTGACTTTTAAAAGGGTGCTAATCCTATTCACAAGGGCAACTCTCAGGAAAGGGATTTGTGCCCTTATAAAAGAGGCATGAGGGAGTTTGTTTTTTTTTGCCAGGTAAGGACCCATAGAATGTGTTATCTATGAAGCAGGGAATCATCACCAGACACTAAATCTTCTGGCAACTTGATCTTCGCAGTTCTGGAGCTGGGAAGTCCAAGCTCAAATAATGAATTTTTGTGGCCAAATTCAAAGAATGAATTTTGGTTGTCAATAAATTATCCAGTTTATTTTCTTATAACAGCCTAAAGGAATAAGCAAATTACTGTTAATGATAGTTGAACAAATAATAAGTGATTGGCTTCTGAGCTCTGTGGGACAGTATAACATAGTTGAGAGGATAGGTGAAAAAAAGATAGAAAGCTCTGTAGAAAAGTAAGCTTCAAAAGAAACTAAAACAAGGAGGAGAAAAATGCATTTGAGAAACATTCATTGCTCAACTACCAATGGTAAATTACTTATAGACACTGCAAAATTTGATCAAAATTTTAGAATTTAAGTCAAATTCCATATAAATGAATTAATGGCTTTTCTTATCAAAAGTTCCCTTTCCATAACCACGTATGTTTCGGGGAAGGAATGGGAAATACAAGAATTCCCTGGGAAGGAATAAGAAACTAAAATCAAAAATTACATTATTTTAATGCAAGCAAAATCAAAATCAATCTGGATTTTGATTTTGTTTGCATTTTTGTTAAAAACTGTTGCATTTTTGCTAATATAAAATAAACAACAATAATAATAACACCTAAAGCTGTACTCCATTTATTTATTTATTGTGAGGTTTATAAAAACTAATTTTTATTCATTTGCCACTTCACCATACTCACAATTCTACTGAAGATATGAAAATAACTATAATTCAGGTCAAGCCATTAAATAATGCATTTTGTTATTGTTGTTTAGAGTTAAATACGTACACAAAGCCAAGTGAATTAAAGACCTACAACATAACAGGATTATCATCAAATATTACTGAATTCAAAGAAGAGAGATCATTGTAAATTAACATAGGAAAATTCATAGGGAAATTGCTGTTCTGTGTGCAGTTTCATAACAACTCTAAAACAACAGACACGTATTGAGCATTACTTTATGTGGTAGACAGTGTTTCATATTCCCAGTTGTTAGATGACAATATTGAGTCATGGAGGGGTAAAATAAGTGGCTTGAGAAAAATAAGCTTAGAGTTACTTTACTTGGGGACAAAACGTTGACAAAATTAGTTATGGATGATGCCTTTAATGTACATATTGCATGCATAGTTATTTGCTGTCATCTAGAGCAAAGACATCATGCTGGGAATACTGAGATATAAACTTAGATACATATAGATGCGGATCTTAAACAATAGCCAAAGAACTAAAATTTAATATGGAATTAGTAATTTAGAACAATTAATAGAGACACATGAGTTGGAAGAGTTTAAGTGGTGACTGATTTTCCCCCAGGGAACCATCTAGTAAGCTGATTTTGTTAAGTATTTAATTTTAAAATGTGGCAATGAGAACTGAGAGGAAATCATAATTGAGACAGACAGGTAGACTCAGAAAAATATATTAATTAAAAATGTGGATAGAGGTATAAAAACATATGCAGGATAATGACCCTGAGACAAGAATGGGAAAAAAAACATTGGATAAACATGTATTATGGACTGAAAATTATGATTATTAATTAAATCATAATTTTTCTTATTTTGACTTCTCACAAAGACTCTGTAAAAACTATTAGTACTTCTAATCAATAAATTAAAACTAATATGACTCAGAGAATAACCTGCACAAGTTTGCACAGCTGAGATGTGAAGAGTTTGATGTTCTCAAGGCTAGTCCTTTCTTAATCTCAAGTTAATTCCTATTCCCTTGGCATCCCTCCTGAGACACTGCAAGAGGTTACTGGATTAATTAAAATCATAAGAATGTGCCCAAAGTGTCATGAGTAAGGCAACAAAATCAGTTTTCTGGTGTACCCTCAACTAAAGAGAAAGTGTATCAGAGCAGAGAATATCCTCAGCATTCTCTGTAATTCACATTTCATCAAATATGCCTTAATTACAACAGAAAGTGTTCTCATTGATTGACTAATCTTCATTTTATGTTTTCTGCCCTTACTTAATCTTGTTCTTATTTCTAGAATATTATTTGAATAGTTTTCAGATTGGACCTGAAAACATTCTGTGAGGGAAGTTCTAGCTAGACCATTCATCTTAACATTTCTTCCCCTTATGGAAATGCAGATTCTCTCTTGTGCAACAAACTAATTAAAGTCCCTTCCAGACACAATATACAAATGGCACATAAATATTTAAAGGACTGGTTTAGCATTTTTATTAGATTCTATGATACATCAAACCATACACTGTTTAAGAGCTGAATCTAAATCATACAATGTTTTCAAAAATCCCATCATGCATGATGTATTTCACCAATAAAAGTTAAAGAAAACATTTAGGCTGTACTGAGAATAAACTATTATACTTTATTTGTTTTATGATTTGAACTTGTGCATTCACCAATAACTCATTATGCTTTTATTAGTAGTAACTAGTAGTGGATGAGACATACAGGATATAAGATTATGCAAGGATTATCCTACATAGTATAGCCAGTCCTGCCCTTTGCCCGTATTAGGCAATAGTTTGGAGATTATCTCTTCAAAAGCTTTATCTCGTATATCTCAACTAGCTCTATCTATTGTATTTCCTATTGCCTATTTTCTCTTAAGATCCAGTTTTCCCTACATCTAATTTTGTCTTTTTCAGACTTCAGGTCTTTCAGATTTCCAGATATCTTCTGCTGGTACACACATCTACAAACCCACAACTTCTCAGCAATGTCTTACAACCACTGTAAGCACCTAATTTTTGCCATTGCCCTGGACTTATCATACCATTGACTCCGTACTTTCAGACCAGCCTCCAGTTCTATGAGCAGTCTTCAATCTACCCATGTGTTTGAAACCTTAGTCCGTTTTCTATTGTTTATAACAGAATACCTAAAATTGAATAATTTATAAAGGAGAGGATTTTATTTCTTACTTTGTAGAGATAGAAACGTTCAGAGTCGAGGAATCTCAATGGGTCAGAGCCTTCTTGCTGGTTGGGATGCTCTGCAGTGTTCTGATGGACACGCAGTATCACACAAAAGGTGGCTGAGCATGCTAGCCTAGGTCTCTCTTTCTCTTCTTATAAAGTCCCCAGTACCTCTCCTATAGTAACAACATGGATCTACTAAGTCACTAATCCATTAATCCATCAATGAGGGCAGAACCCTCATTATCTGATCCTCTGTTAAAAGCCTCACCTCTCAATACTGCCCGGTTAGAGGTTAAATTTCAACATGAGTTTTAGATGGGACAAATATTTGTACTACGGCATTTTACCGCCACCTCCCCCTGAAACTCACATACAAATGCCTTTCTCACATACAAATACATACTTTCTAGTCTCTTAGCACCAAAGTTATAACTCCTTCCAACACCAACCCAAAAGTCCAAATTTCAAGTGAGTAGACACTGGATCTTAAGATGCCAGACTAATCTCCTTTAATTCAATGTTATGAAGTATCCTCTGTACACTGGTGGGGGCACTGGGCCTTCAAGGCCTCTGACAACCCCACTACTATGGTTTTGCTGGAATCAGAAACCCCAGCTCTTCTAGTTGTTGGTAGCTTTACAGCTCTGGGGCTCAGTGGCAGTCCTGGGTGGGGACTCTCTGTTGCAGCTCCAATCCCACATTTCTACTCAACACTGCTGTAGTGAAGGCTCTCTGTGGTAGCTCTACCCTGGTGACAAGTATCTGCCTGGGCCCCTCAGCCTTTTGACAACATCTCTTGAAATCTGAGTAGAAGCTGTCAGACCTCCATAGCTCTTGCTTTCGGTAAGCCTGCAAATTAGTATCACATGAAGTCTTCAAGGCTTATAGCTCATACCTCTCTAAATGGCAGGCCAAGGCACACCTGGGGACACATTAGTCACAGCTGGTGTGGCCCAGGAGCACCACATTGAAATTGAAGGAGAAGAGACCTGAGGGGTCCTGGGAGCCAGTGGAGGGAGCCCCAGGTCTATCTCCTAAACCTATTTGCCCTCCCAGGCGTCTGGACCTGTGATGGTAGGGGACACCTAGAAGAGCTCTGAACTGACTTTTTTTCCATTTTCTGGATGACTCTTTTCTTTCCGTACTAATCTCTTTGGCAAGAGGTATCTGGGCTACACCTTTGGTTTCCTCTCTTGAACACTTTTTGCTATTTACATGGTCAGGCTGAAAGTTTCCCAAATCTTTCTGCTCTGCTTCCCTTGTAGTTGTAAATTATGTAAATTATTTGAATTGTTCCTTTGTTTCCAAATCTCATCATAAAAGGTAAAACAAAACCATGAAGCTTCTTCTATATTTTACTTAGAAATTTCTTTTGTCAAATACCCACATTCATCACTCTCTCAGTTTTGTCTTCCACAAAGCCCTCAAGCATCAGCACCGTTCATTCAGCCCACTTCTTTGTGAGTTTATAATAAAGAAGACCTTGACACCAGTTTCTAGTACCTTGTCCTCCAGTTCCATCTGAAACCTTGTCAGAATGACCTTTACTGTCCATATTTATGTCAGCATTCTGATCAGGACCCCTAAATCAGTCTCTAAGGAGTTCCCAACCTTCCTTAGTCTTCTTGTATTCTAAGCCCTCACTCGAATCTAAGTATGTTTTCCTAGCCTGCTCCTCCCAGTTCTTCCAGTTTCTGCCCATTACCCAGCTGCTTGCCCTTTTCAGGTATGCGAGAGCAATACTCCAGTGCTCAGGGCTCATTTTCTGTTAGTCTGTTTTTGTTGCTTATCACAGAGTACCCAGAACTGGGTTATTTATAAAGACAATAAATTTATTTATTTCTTTTTTTTGGGGGGGTGGGGGGGTAGAGTCTCGCTCTGTCCCCCAGGCTGGAGTTCAATGGTGTGATCTCGGCTCACTGCAAACTCCCTCTGCCTCCCGGGTTCAAGCGATTTTCCTGCCTCAGCCTTGTGAGTAGCTGGGATTATGGGCGCGTGCCACCATGCCTGACTAATTTTTGTATTTTTAGTAGAGACAGGGTTTCACCATGTTGGTCAGTCTTGTCTCAAACTCCTGACTGTATGATCCTCTTGCCTTGGCCTCCCAAAGTACTGGGACTACAGGCATCAGTCACCGTACCCAGCAAATTAGTTTCTTACAGTTGTAAAGGCTGAGAATTCCAAGTTGAGGGGCCACATCTGGTGAGAGACTTCTTGCTGGTGAGGATTCCGCACAGGGTACAGGATATCACATGGTGAGGTAGCTGGACATACCTATGTGCCAGCTCAGGTCTCTCTTCCTCTTCTTATAAAGCCACTGGCTCCCTCTCCGAGGATACTCCATTAATCCAAGAATAAATAAATTCAATTATGAGAGCCCTCATGATCCATTCCCCTCTTATAAACTGTAAATCTCAATGCCACCACATTGGAGGTTAAGTTTCAACATGAGGTTTTTTTCTTTAGTTTTGAGACAGAGTCTCATTTTGTCACCTAGGCTGGAGTGCAATGGCACAGTCTCAGCTAACTGCAACTTTTGACCCAAGGGTTCAAGCAATTTTCCTGCCTCAGCCTCCTGAGTAGCTGGGACTACAGGCATGTACCATCAAGCCCAGATATTTCTTGAAGTTTTAGTAAAGACAGGGTTTCACCATATTAATGAGGATGGTCTCAAACTCCTGACCTCAAATGATGCTCCCTCCTTGGCATCCCAAAGTGTTGGGATTACAGTCATGAGCCACCAGGCCCAGCCAAAATTTCAACATGCCTTTTAAAGGGAACAAACATTCAAATCATAGCAAAACCTTTGTCAAGTATAGATGTGGCCCAGACATAATTTATATGAAATGTATTAACAGTGAGGTTGAATCAAAACAAGCCACTTTTAAATTATACCCAAAGGATTATAAGTCATTCTATTATAGAGACACATGCACTTATGTGTTTACTGCAGCACTGTTCACAATAGCAAAGACTTGGAACCAACCCAAATGCCCATCAATGATAGACTGGATAAAGAAAATGTGACACATATACACCATGAAATGCTATGCAGCCATAAAAAAGGATGAGTTCATGTCCTTTGCAGAGACATGGATGAAACTGGAAACCATCATTCTCAGCAAACCGACACAAGAACAGAAAACCAAACACAACATGTTCTCACTCATATGTGGGTGTTGAAAAATGAGAAAACACGGACCCAGGGAGGGAAACATCACACACTGGGGCATGGGGGATAGGGGCTAGGGGAGGAATAGGAGGGGGGGGGGGGATTGGGGAGGGTTAGCATTAGGAGAAATACCTAATGTAGATGATGGAGCTATGGATGCAGTAAACCACCACATGGCACATGTATACCTATGTAACAAACCTGCATGATCTGCACATGTACCCCAGAACTTAAAGTATAATTTAAAAAATGCTTCACATTTGATATTCTTGTAGCTCAAATTATAATCTTCAATGTTAATACAACTGTGTTGATAATTGGTTATTAAAATGGTAAATGAATGTAATAGTGTGTGGTATTAAGTAATTATTAATCTCAAGGTTATCTGCATATATGAAAGTACATGTGACAATTTTAGCACTATCCAATAGCCTAATAGCAAGTGGAGAAGAACTGGAAAAAGTTACTACTAGTGTAATAACCTTTAGAATACAGTTTTCTAAAAGGAGGAAAAACAAATTTACTAAGAGTGTAATGACCTTTAGAATACAGTTTTCTAAAGGAGGAAAAATAAAGTTACTAAGAGCGTAATGACCTTTAGAATGCAGTTTTCCAAAAAGAGGAAAAATAAATACCCAGGTCCAACACTAACATTTCTAATATTATTGTTCTAATTGCATTTTTGTTACTAGAGTTGAAAACTTGTCAGGACAGGGACATGAGAAGAGGTGTTTTCAGATGTCTTCAGCATTACACAAGAGCAAACCGCTAAGCCTTTGAGAGTATAAATGGTACAACTCAGACCATGGGTGGGTAACAAGAAGACTGAATTTTTAATGTTATGAGAACATGTTTCTTTTTGCTATTTTTTGTTTTCTCTGTTTTTTATTGTTTATTTCTGTTCTTGCCATTTATTTCCTTCCTTCTACTTACTTTAGATTTAATTTGCTCATTTATTTCTAGCTTCATAAAGTAGAAAATTAGATCATTGATTTTAAACATGTCTCCTTTTCTACTGGGAGCATTTGAAGCTCTAAATTTCCCTCTAATCACTTACTATTTAGCTACACAAATCATAATGTATCCTAGTTTCATTACCATTCTATACAAGATAGTTCCTAATTTCTCATTATTTCTTCTTTGACCCATGATTTATTTAGAAATGTGCCCTTTGCAAATATCTGTTATTATAGATTTCTAGTCAAAGTCAATTTTGATCAGAGAGCATATTCCTAAAATTGTAACATCTCAGAATTTGCTGAGACTTGCTATGTAGTCCAACATAAGGACTATTTGGTTATTATCACATTACGTTTAAAAAATGTACATGCTGTATTACTTCAGTGAAATATTAAGTAGGTAAAATGGTTGACACTGTTTATCTTTACTGATATTTTATGTCTAGTTGAGCTACAGTTTGAATATTTGTATCTTCTCCTAATTCATTTTGAAACTTAATCCCTAGTGCAACAAGAATAAGAGTCAAGATCTTTCACTAAAGGTGATTAGGCCATAAGAGCTACCCCATCATGAATGAGGTTAGTGCTTTATAAAAGGGCTGGAGAGGCCAGGTGCAGTGACTCACACCTGTAATCCCAGCACTTTGGGAGGCTGAGGTGGGCGGATCACAAGGTCAAGACATCGAGACCATCCTGGCCAACATGGTGAAATGCTGTCTCTACTAAAATTACAAAAATTAGCTGGTCATGGTGGCACACACCTGTAGTCCAAGCTACTCAGGAGGCTGAGGCAGGAGAATCACTTGAACCTGGGAGGCAGGGGTTGCAGTGAGCTGAGATCACACCACTGCAATACAGCCTGGCAACAGAGTAAGACTGCATCTCAAAATATACCGAAAGGATTATAAATGGTTCTATTATAAAGACATGTGCCCATCTATGTTCATTGTGGCCCTGTTTACAATAGCAAAGACTTGGAACCAACCCAAATGCCCATCAATGATATACTGGCTAAAGAAAATGTGACACATATACACCATGAAATACTATGCAGCCATAAAAAAGGAAGAGTTCATGTCCTTTGCAGGGACATGGATGAATCTGGAAACCATCATTCTCAGCAAACTGACACAAGAACAGAAAACCAAGCACCACATGTTCTCACTCATTAGTGTGGGTTGGACAATGAGTACACATGGACACAGGGAGGGGAACATCACACACTGGGGTCTGTTGGGGGGTCAGGGGCTAGGGGATGGATAACATTAGGAGAAATACCTAATGTAAGTGATGGGGGGTGAAGGAAATAAGCCACCATGGCACATGTATACCTGTGTAACAATCCTGCATAATCTGCAAATGTACCCCAGAACTTAAAGTATAATTATATACATATATATAGTAATATATATAAATGTAATATACATATATATATATATATATATATAAATTTTTTAAAAAACAATTTAAAGGTAGGTAAACAAATAAAAAAAGAAGACTGGAGAGAACTAGCTAGGGTCTTTGTCCTTCCATCTCTTCTGCCATGTGAGCTCACAGCAAGACGTATCATCTTGGACATGAAGTGCAGCCCTTACGAGGTATGGAACCTGCAAGAATCTTAACCTTGGACTTCCTAGCCACTAGAACTCTGAGAAAATACATTTCTGTTCTTTATAAATTACCCAGTCTTAGGTAATTTACTATAACAGCAGACACTGAGATCATTTGTTCCACCAGTTAGGGAGAAAGGAATGTTTACATCTCCATGTTTGACTATGGACTTATCTATTGAAACATTTAGTCCTGTTAGCTTTCCCTTCAGATGTTGTTTGGTTATTCTGCATCTACAGGTTGACGACTATTTGGTTTTCCTAGTAAATTTAAGGATGACCTTTAATTTGATCTATCAAAAATATTTCTCATTATCTCATAGTATATGCATTGTCTTGAAATCTACTTTCTCTGAAATTAATACAGCTGTCCAGTTTGTGTGTGTCTAATGCTAATTGTCTGCAATAAGCTCTATATATGGCAATGGGACATATGCATATATATATAAATATATATACGCATGTACATATAGCAATTGGACATATGCATATATATATACACACATATATACATATATGTATATGTATATATGTGTGTTTATATGTGTATACATATGCATACATATACACACACATACATATAGCAATTGGACATATGCATATATACACACACACATATACGTATGTGTGTGTGTATACGTATATATGTGTATACATATATAAGTATATATACACATATACATGTGTATATGTGAACATGTATATAAATGAG
>PVKP010011547.1:0-61032 GCA_004027715.1 Plecturocebus donacophilus | reverse complement strand
TAAAAAAAAAAAAAAAAAATCAAGGAAGCTTGAAGAAAGTTAGTTTTTAAAAGAAACTTATTTCTAACACATTATTCTTTAACAAAAAACGAAAATTTGAAGAGGAACTTTTTACTTTTCACAATTCCCTCTCTTGATTTTATAGTTTTTTTTCCTCTTCAAACTTCTTTAACATGTTTTGGATTTGTTGTTCTGCTTGATTCTTCAAAAGAAGTTTCTCTGAATAAGGTGGAGGAGAGTTAAGGGAGGTTTTTAGTAAGTGCTGTCTCTATGAGTCTTTGCACCAACCCACAGAGGCATGGTATGACACAACACTCAACAAGAATGAATACACCTACTACCTCGGAGAGAAGAAAGAATTGAGGCTATGATTCCTTTCCATTCACAGAATCATTTTTCTAGCCATCCTGTGAAGGGGTCATTTACTCCTGAGTTTTTGGCTAACTCATTGGACAGAGCAGTTAGACCTTGGCCTTTGTTATACTTCCATTAGAGGCGGTGTTGTTTGGGATGAAGGCACAACATTGAGTTTTAATCATGATGCACTCTCCTCCTCTTTTTGCTAATATTATGTCTAAGGCTATCCTATTTTCCTAAGCCGTCTGGCTAGTAGCCCCTAATTGCTCAGCTATTCCTTTAACAGCATCCCTAGTGTAGTTAATAAACTACTGTTGGTTGTAATAAATGTAATTTGTCCAATCTATGTTTTTATTAACTGTCACCCACCAAAATATTGACTCAAATCCTGCAGCTATTTGATCTCGGGCTTTACATTTATCTGGTGCTCCTCATGAGACTCCAGTTGTATCTAAATAAACGTGACAGTCAAAAAACCCATAAGGGGCTATCCTTGTTTTACGATGTTGTATTTTTCCTCTCTCTGGTTGATGAAATGCCAGGGTGAAAGGGATAGCCAATTGGACTACAGCACAAGTGCTGCTCCAGTTACTTGGCAGAGTGTGCAGTAAAAGTCCATCACAACACTATCATTCATCTGCTTGGGGATGAACAAGGGTTGACTGATTGGTAAGCTCTTGAAAAGTCTTAAGCTCGCTGCATCCTTTCAGGTCTCTAAGGAACGCTAAGCTTTCTCCTTGTTGTGAGAGACATGAAGTGAGTCAGGAGACGGAGTCTGGATGGCCCTTGGGGGCTGACCTGCAGGGTGTCAAACTTTGGGATATAGCAGAGAGAGAGCTTGACATGACTTGCTACCCCAGGCTGTGGAATTCTGGAAAAGAGCTACCATGGACCATCCTCGTGGAAAGGAGACAACCTGGACCTCTACCCTGCTGTGCGCATCAGCATAACAATTGCTTTTGTTTAGAGTGCGGACAGAATATTTGATCCACTTCAGCCAGGCATTCACATCTTGACATTCTGTCTCAATTGCCAAAGTTTGTTTTAGGTCTTTAACTTCTACAATAGCTAGGTCTTATTATTAGATGGAGGAGGAACAACCGTTTTGTTGCGAGAGTTTTTGGAAGAAAGCTTAAGGGAAGGTGTAGGCAGTGGGGGATGAATGAAACGTATTTTAAAGGATCGAATATATCAGTCTGTTCCTGAAACTCCAGCCCCCATACCGTAAAACTGACTTACAGAAGGGAACCAGAGTTTGGCAGAGTTTTCCCCTGGGACTATGGCCCATGACTCTGGAGGGGGTGGCGCTTTCTTGACTCGGGTGTGATGTGTCCGTCCTCTCTCTCTGCTGTCTGGACTGTGGTTTGAGTAGTTAGGAGCACTAAGCAAGGTCCTTCCCAGGCCAGTACTAGCTTCTCCTTTTTCCAGCTTTTGATGAGGATGTGATCCCCAGGTTGATGTTGATGCTCTCGGAGCTCTAGGGGGCAGTGCCTATGCTAAGAGATCTTTAGTTTTCAGAAAAGAGAAAGCAGAAGACAGACCAAGTATATATATTTTTTAAGAAATTGATCTTTTGGGCCAGGCATGGTCACTCACACCTGCAATCCCAGCACTTTGGGAGGCTGAGGCAGGTGGATCATGAGGTCAGGAGATTGAGACCATCCTGGCTAACATGGTGAAACCTTGTCTCTACTAAAAACACAAAAATTAGCTGGGTGTGGTGGTGCATGCCTGTAGTCCCAGCTATTCAGGAGGCTGAGGCAAGAGAATCGCTTGAACCCAAGAGGCGGAGGTTGCAGTGAGCAGAGATCACGCCACTGCACTCCAGCGTGGCGACAGAGCGAGACTCCACCTCAAAAACGGTGACCTTTTGTTTCAAGGGTAGGAATATTACCAGTGGAGTGTAAGTAGGGCAATCTGTAGAGCATCTCATAAAGAGAAAGACTAATATCTTTCCAATGGGCAGTTTGGATTGTCAGCAGGGTAATAGGAAGGCACTTGGTCTATGGTAACCGAGTCTCCAAAACCAATTTGGCTAAGTGGTTCTTTAAAGTCTGATTCATTCTTTCTCTTCTCCCTGATGAAGATGGGTACCAGCGAGTATAATATTCCCATCCAATGTCTAATGTTTCAGATGGCTTTCTGATGATGTATGTGGTGAAGTGAGTACCATTATCTGAGTCAATATTTTCTATTAGTCCAAACCTGGGTACTATATTTTAATTAGGGCCTTGACTACATTATTGGCTGTTGCATTTGAAAAGGAGATAGCTTCAACCCAGTGAATGAGGTGATCTACTATCACTCGTAGTATTTTAGACAATCTATTAGAGGCATTTTGGTGTAATCGGCTTGGATACTTTGGAATGGACTTAATCCTGGATTTCTTCCTCCAAAAGGTGGCTTTCTAAGGATCCATTTATTAGTCCTTTTACATACTAGGCAACTATCTGTAACTTGTCTTGCCAAAATATAAATTTGTATACATTCATAAACTCTGAGGATTGCGTCATACATGGCTTGGGGTCTCCAATGTGTCCCTTGATGCAGTCAGACCAAAATCTTCCTCATAAGGGATTGAGATAACATTTCTCTCCGGTCTGGCAATAACTATTTTCCTTCTGAATTCTCTTTAGCACCTATTTTTATTAGTTTTAGACCAAAGAAAGCTAAGCACCAGTTTATATTTAACAATGCTTCCTGTATGATTTTATATCAGACAAGCTACATTTTACCTTTATATTAGTGTGCTATTAATGTTAAACTTAATTTTAATAGAATTTTGTAGACATATTTATCCAATTTTAATGTCTGACCATAAGGTAAGATTTTTATAGACTCTTTTTTTGTTGTTAATGTTAAAAATAACCGTTTTTCGTTTTTTGTTTTTTTTTAAAGAAAATTTCCTTTATGTCTATGGACTAGATTGCCTAAAGCCATGAGATGAGAAGTTAGGATAATACATGTTACACTGTTAACTTTTAGCAAACTTTACTTTTGTTGAAAACGTTGTAAGTTTGGGATTTTGATTATATGCTAGGTGTAGAGCCTGGACCTAGATGGAAATGCAGCTAAGGTCTGCCTTATTTCAGCATTTAACTCCATGTGCCCTAGGTTTTACCTAGCTATAAAGCAAGCCAGGTGAGGCCTGGCGCGGGAGGGAACGAAGCAGAGCAAGCAGCGAGCGAGCGAGAGCACGGCCGCCCCAGGATGCAGCACCGAGGCTTCCTCCTCCTCTCTCTCCTTGCCCTGTTGGCGCTCACCTCCGCGGTGGCCAAAAAGAAAGACAAGGTGAAGAAGGACGGCCCGGGGATAGAGTGCGCAGAGGAGTGGGCCTGGGGGCCCTGCACCCCCAGCAGCAAGGATTGCGGCGTGGGTTTCCGCGAGGGCAGCTGCGGGCCCCAGACCCAGCGCATCCGGTGCAGGATCCCCTGCAACTGGAAGAAGGAGTTTGGAGCCGACTGCAAGTACAAGTTTGAGAACTGGGGTGCGTGTGATGGGGGCACCGGCACCAAAGTCCGCCAGGGCACCCTGAAGAAGGCGCGCTACAATGCCCAGTGCCAGGAGACCATCCGCGTGACCAAGCCCTGCACCCCGAAGACCAAAGCCAAGGCCAAAGCCAAGAAAGGTAAGGGAAAGGACTAGAGGCCGAGCCTGGATGCCGAGGAGCCCCCGGTGTTACCTGGGTCCCGGCCCACGCCCTCCCTCTCCCTGGCCTGAGATGTGACCCGCCAGTGCCTTCTGTCTGCTTGTTAGCTTTAATCAATCATGCCCTGCCTTGTCCCTTTCACTCCCCAGCCCCACCCCTAAGTGCCCAAAGGGGGGCGGGACAAGGGATTCTGGGAAGCCCGAGCCTTCCCCAAAGCAATGTGAGTCCCAGAGCCCATTTTGTTCTTCCCCACGATTTCATTACTAAGAAACACGTTAAATAAACTGAATTTTTCCCCCAAAAAAAAAAAAAAGCAAGCCAGGTGTACAGGTAAGAAATGGTAGCCTGCTTGTCTGTCTGATCTGCTAGGTTATTCCCCTGACTTTTAAAAGGAAAGCTCCTCTGGTATCCGGGGACATGGACAATAGCTATTTCTTTTGGCAACTGAAGATTATTTAATACTTGGGGGATTAGTTCCTTATGGACCAGGTCTTGGCCTTTGCTATTAATAAGACCTGTTCAGTCTAAATTTTTCCAAAGGTATGATCTACCCTGAAGGCATACTTAGAATCGGTATGGGTATGATGGTTCTTTTCTGGTTTTGCAAGTACTTTAAGGTTTGGCTGAGTGCAAATAGCTCACAAGTTTGGGCAGACCCATTATTAGGCAAATTTCCTGGCAATATTTTTTCAAGAGTTTTTCCATTAGTTACTGAATACCTATTGTGTCTTTTTTTTTTTTCCCTCAATCACCCAGGAGGAACTATCTATAGATAAGTGTTGTCCCCTCCTAAAGGGAGTTTCTCTTATGTCTGGTCAGACCCTTGTATGATATCAGTTAAATCTAAACATGTGAGCTCTGTCTTTAGATTTTGATCTCCTGTTAGGAAACCTGCTGGGTTAAGCAAATTATCAGTGGTTAATGTATTTTTTTTCTTTTCTTTTCCTTTTTTTTTTTTTTTTTTTTGGAGACGGACTATCGATCTGTCACCCAGGCTAGAGTGCAGTGGTGCAATCTCGGCCTACTACAACCTCTGCCTCCCAGGTTCAAGTGATTCTCCTGCCTCAGCCTCCCAAGTAGCTGGGACTGCAGACACCCGTCACCACACCCGGCTAGTTTTTTTGTATTTTAGTAGAGACAGGGTTTCACTGTGTTGGCCAGGCTGGTCTCAAACCCCTGAGCTCAGGCAATCCACCCGCCTCAGCCTCCCAAAGTGTTGGGATTACACGCTTGAGCCACCGCACCCAGCTGGTTAATGTTAAATCATCTTTTTCTAACACAATAGCTTTATACTTTAAGATTCTTGAGTCAGTAAGCTACCTTTTTGCTTCCTGACTCAAGAAAGTTCTGACCTGGTGAGGTGTGCTCACAATGAGGTTTCCTCCAAAAGTTATTTTTCTACTTTCTCCTGTTAGCAAAGCAGTTGCCGCTACAGATTGAATGCATCTGGGCCATCCTCAGATTACTGGGTTAAGGAATCTTTATAGGACGGCTACAGATTGCCAGTAGCCTCCATGCTTTTGGGTAAGTACTTCTAATGCTATGCCCTAGTTTACACTGACAAAAAAATGGAATGGTTGCTTAAGAAGGATAAAGTTAGGACACAGGTAATTACTAATAGATGTTTTAACTTTTCCACTTGTTGGACTTCTGGTAATTGCCAAATTAAGGTTAGGGCATTGGCCTGTCTTGTGTAAGCTTTTTGTATAAGGGTTTTGTTTCTAGGGCATAAGAGTCTATCCAGAGATGACAGTATCCGACTAACCCTAAAATTTTCTAAGTTCTTGTTTAGTCTCTGGCAGAGGCAAGGACATGATGCCTTCAATCCACTCAAGCTCAATTTTCCATTTACTTTTGCTAATTAAATGACTTGTTCTAATAATTGACTAAATAAATTTTGGAGAATCCGTAAACCCACAGGATAAGACTGTTTATCAGGTGTTTTTGACTGGAGTGAGGGTCTTTTCACTTGAAGGTAAATAGACAGACAAGCCCAGAAGCCCTCTGCTAACAGACAAACCCAGAAGGCATCTTTTAAATCTATTATTGTAAACCACTGGTGGCTGTACAGGATCCTATTGATAATATAATAAGGATTGGGAACAACAGTGTGTGTAGTTTGGACTATTTGATTAATAGCTCTAAGGTCTTGCATTAACCAATATGACACATCTAGCTTCTTTCCAGGCAGTATTGGAGTGTTATAGGGAAAGATACAGGGTTTAAGTAGCCCATCACAGAGAAGATCTTTAATTATAGGTTTTAATTTTACCCTGGCTTCTAAGGTAATAGGGTATTGCTTTTCTCTTTACTATTTCCCTAGGGTTTTTTTTTTCTTCTTTTTTTCCTTGAGTCTCCTGGCTTTACTCTTTCACACCCTTTATATTGCCTGGAGAATGGGGGTTTGGGTTTTTCACAGGTTTTGGCCCCCTGGGTATTTTGTTGTATGATGGACAGCAGAATTTTTGCTTTCTGCTTTTATTTTTCCTTCGCCTCCTTTTACATAGACTTTTTGGGCTTCTCAGAAGCTCTTCTATAGGTCTATCTTTTGTAATTTCTTCTTAATAACTGGTCAACTATTAGTTAAAAAATGAAGCTTCAATATCCCTCATTTGAGGGAGTCTTCTAATTCTAGACTTGTTATTGTTGCTAGCTTTATCCTTTTTATTCCTTATCTTACTTGGGTTATTTCCCATCTTGATGGTTTTGGGGTGAGGCTCAATTTCCCTTACTGGAAATTTCTCACCTTCCCTACTACTGGAGGTTTGTGTGAGGCTCAATCCCCCCCAATGGAGATTTCTTGCCTTGTTTTAATCTCCAAGATACCCTGACCAAGGAATACTTAACCGCCCCAGCAGCTTTTCTTGCCTTGGTATGTCCAGACCACCAAGGAAATACTTTGCCACTTTCGCGACATCTCTTACCTTGGTCTGTGCACAGAGTTATCTGGTTGCCACGATATGTGGTGATCTTTTCCCCCAAGTTGCCGGCTTATTTCTTCCTGTGTTGCTGAGAGGCCGTGTTTATTTGTCACACTGGGTGGTTCTCGATTTCTTACCCCTGAGGCTGCTGCAGGAAGGCAGCAGGGCACACCTCCTCACGGAAGAGGACTGGAACTCTGTTCCCCAGAGGATATTGGGAATCCTGAATGAGCCCCGAAATTTGTTAGAAGCAAAACGCTTGTTCCTCAATGCCGAAAAGAAGAACTAGTGCTCAAAGAATTTTCTCAGCAAGGCAATTTTACTTTCTGCAGAAAGGGTGCTTCTCGGAAGCCTGATTGTAATGAGAGCACCCCAAACAAGGAAAAGCAGAGATTTTTATCCCTGACGCATTGGGTCCTTACTGCTGTGTCCTATCTCCATTGGCTGGAGCTGGATCGCACAATCTAGACTGATCCTGACTGGCTAAAAATGTAAAATTTTCCTAAATAGGTAAACATGTGATGGAGAACAAAGAAAGGAAGGGGGTTGTTTACAGGAAACTTGGAGAATAATATTTCCAAATAAGGAAGAGGCATAGGCTGCAAGCCAGGAAATGCCTGGGCATGTTTGGACATGTCTGAGCAGGCTATAGGTCAGAACAAATAACTTGGTTAAAGTACAAGGACATGGAATGTACTTATTCCCTTACTATATTTATTAGCTACATAGGGCTTAACAAAGAGTTATTAATAAAAAAGCAAGGAAGCCTGAAGGAAGTTAGTTTTTAAAAGAAACTACTATTTCTAACACTTATTATTTATACTTTAACAAAAAGGGAAACTTTGAAGAGGAACTTTTTACTTTTCACATAAGGATAAAATCCCTTTGTAAGAGTTGAACCAACACATGGATTGCAACCAACACCAGATTCTTGGTTTTTTGTTTGTTGTTTGCTTTTTATAAGGATCAGTAGAAAGATCATAATCACCCCAACACAGTCTCCTGGAAATGATGCAGATGTGTGGCTTCTGTGGTAGAAGGAAGCAAAAAATGTTTTGGGTATCTTCTGTACACTAAGCTATGAAAAATATAAGTAAATGTATCTACAAAAGCCACAAAATTCAGCTTGTGAGTTATTTATGTTTTGATTTTTTTAAGAGTTCCTTAGATAACCAGTGTCAAATCTAAAATCTAAAATGATCCTTGCACGGTTTTGGAGTGGTCATTCCAGTGGTCATCAAATTCAAGATGCACAAACTCATCGCTGGTGTGAACCAGGCAAAGAGAGAGCACCTCCAAATCTCCCCCATCCTGGGACTTCATTGTTCAGGTCCATGCATCTGGGAGGAGCAGAGACAGCCAGGCTGTGGTTGGGCAAGAAAGGACGCAGACCATCTTCATCCACCCACAGCCCCTGGAGCCATAGTTGGGCTGGTAGCCAATGCTAATGAAATAGCAGACATGAGCCCTGGGGGAAGGAGGGGAGATGTGTCTCCATTCACCATCTCAGTTACATCTCCCACAGCCCTACGAGGGGGATATTTTCACTGCATTTTACCCATTACTGAAATGAAGCTTCTGAGAGTCTTGCTCCATAACCCAGAGCCAGGATTAGAGTTCTGGCCTGCCTGGTTCGAATCTTAGACTTGCAGCTTTGGCCAACTGAGTTTCTTCATATCCAGGGTCCATGTCCCCATGTCCTGATCTGGTGCACCAGTAGGGAACTAAAGAGTTAATTCTGACAACATAGGGCAGAGCATGAAGATGCCTGCAAGAATGACATGTGTGCCATCCCTGCTGAGTAGTAAGTCCCAAATGCTGAAACCAGCCACCAAAGACGAATGCCTATGCGCAAGCTGAGCTCCCGAGACCCTGGACAGCAGGGCCTGTGTTTGCTATAGAATCTGTAATCCTTCTGCCACATCCCATACAGCACCAAGTCCTCACTAAATTCACAGAGTGGGTGTTTAATAAGTACATATTAATGGGAGGGCAGCAAGAGCACCTGAAGCAAATATGAAACTGCATTTGATGCTTTATTTAGATCATGAGTGTTCTGAAAGCATTTTTTTCCTTCGCAATTCAGGATATAGTCAGTTAATGCATATTTGTGTCAGATAATGACTGTGACCCTAACAAGACAGTAATTTAATCACTCTGTTCCAAACTGGTTCAGCAGAAAGGTAACTAAACTATCTGTGCTCCAAGACTTCAACCCAACAGCCAACCAACTAAATAGCATTTACTAAGATCTCTGAGAACCCACACTGTGCCAAGCACAAGGAAAATCCCACAGAATCATAATATGTGGGCCCTGCTCCTACCAGACTTATACACTTTAGCTTGGGGACCAAACTGGAATTCAGGAGATGATTCAATAAATGAGTGTTACCTGTGGGTGTCCCACAAATGAGCTCCACAGGAGTCCAGAGAAAGGAGAAACCACAGGTAATAGAATCTGAGTTAGATGGGCTTGGGTGGTGGGATAAAGGAGAGAGACAAAAAAGACAGATTTTCCCCCAGCCTCTTAAGATATAGATTTTCCCCCAGCCTCTTAAGAACATAACAGCATTTCACAGTATCCACAAGAGCACCTGTAGCTTTCATGATATTCACCCAGTCAGCCCTCAACATTGTGCAGTTGCTTGACCAGGACTCCTTTATGCCCCAACCGCCGTCTATTAAATACCAGAGACAGCACTGTCAGGTTCCTGCAGATGCGTGTACGACTGTGCGTCATACTCTTCCACTCAATATCTAGAATGCAAACTCAGACCAACTTGGTTTATTACCATTTGCAGCAAAAATAAATAAAAGTTCAACACAGATCCCATATGGGCCCGCTCAGCCCTGTGAAGGGCAGGATAGATGGAGGTGAGTGTGCCCAGGCCCTGCCTTGAAAGCCACTGCCTAGAACACTCCTCTTTCCCTCTGCATTTTAGAAACTGATCTCTTGATCTCTATTAGATGACTCAGATTAAGATCTCTTCCTTTTAAGGATGAATTGGAAACTTCTTTGATTTTGCATCCCTAGCACAGAGCCTGGTCCACAGTGGGTGTTTGATAAATAGTGAATTAAAGGACAAATCCATTTGCCCAGGCCCACCCCCGAGTGCCAATCTCACACTTCCAAATGTCCACTGTGCATTGATTTGGGGTTGTGTCATCATTACCAGAAGATCAGGACTCCTGAGAGTGAATGGCCAACCCTCCTCCAAAATCAGCTGCCCCCATAGACTACCATTTCTCTCAGTGACATCATTCTTCCAGTTACCCACACTCAAAATCTTATAGTCTTACCCTCCTTTCTCTATTTTCCCACTGAATTTCCCTCCTAAATCTAGTACACATATCTCTTGCTTTCTAATCCCAAGGCCACCATTTGTTGAGGCCCTAACCACCCTCATGCCTGCATTAATGACCTTGTGCACTAACTTCCTTCGCAACTCAGGGAAGCGTGGACACACTAGACCCAAGCTTCCTTCGCTTCCTGCTCTGTGGAGCTCACCACTGCTCATCCGTCCTCCTCATGAACTTCACATGTGGCCTGTCCACCCCTCCTGCCATCAGCCCTCTCCCTGCTTTATCCTAAGGCCTGAGCCTGGAGTGGTATCTGGGTAGGCAACAGTCGGGAAGCTAGTTAGAGTGACTTATGCACAGAGCTGGTTTGGAGCAAATCTGATGGGGAGGCAGGAAGGGATGGGAGAAAGGACATCACCCTTGAAGAAGCCTTTGCAGAGTAAACACATTCTTTCTCTTCAACTTTACGTTTATGTGCTGAGGGGGCTATTGCAGATTTAGGGACAAACAACTCACCCACCCCGCCAGGCAAGCACCTCTTAGCATTTCCACTGTTGATTCAACAAGAACTTCAGGCCCTTTTGCTCCTCCCAGCCAACGTCATTCCCCACCCAGGATGAAGATAGACCTTGCAAAAACACCGCCACCTGAGCCCTGTCTAGTTCGTAAATAGTGATAGTAAAGGGGGTTGGTGATAAGAATCAAAGGGCAAGGATAAGATGTCACAGGAACTTAGAACTTGATACTATCTCAATAAAATACTCACAAGCCCATGGAAACAAGCCTATGATACATTCCTCAGAAAATCTGTTTAAAACATGGCTTTCATTTCTTTGTAAAATTAATTTTCTAATTAAAACATAAAATTTATATATATTTATCATGTACACCATGATGTTTGAAATATGTATACATTGTGAAGTGGCTAGATCCGGCTAATTAACATACGCATCTCCCCCCATCTTTCACATAGGTAAGATCTACATGTGCTTATCTCTACATCCAGTCGACTCAAGAATGAGCGTCAGCCCTTTAGCTGGGCCTTTTCCATAGTTTCTCCAAATGCCATTTTGGTCATAGTTCTGTCCCAGCCAACAGAAGGATGACTGAGATAAGATGGGTAAGGCTCTTACCACATCCTGATGTTGAAGACTCTTCTTTCACTGACTCAATATGACCTTCATAATCATTTTTTCCCCACTCTCCCACTCAGACCACTTCTCAGCCCAAATGCAAATGCATCCTGTGCTTTCCTCTCCCTGCACCTTGCCCATGGAGTTCCCTCGTCCTGGGATGTCTTTCCGTTTCATCCTTACCAACGCCTCCTAAAATCCAACCCTTTCTTGCAGTGCCATCCTCTCCATGAAGTCCTCTTATTTTGCGGATTCTACGTACATGCCAGTCCCACAGCAGGCAACTTCCATGCTTAGGAACTGAACTCACCCACTGAGTTTTGCGTCCTCCTTCTACCCCAAAATCATGCACCATGTCCTGCTGGTCCTGTCTGCTTTTCTCCCCTCCAAAGCGTTCCTCCTTCTCCTTTCCCACTGCCTCTGCTCAGCTCAGGCCCGCAGCACCTCTGCCCTGAAAGAATGCAGTAGCCCCCTGCCCAGGCTCCAGCCTCCAGCCCTGCCCAACATGGCCATTCCAGGTGTCAGTGATTGCCCTTAAATCTAGTAGAATACTGTTCTCTGTTACCACTGTCCGGGAATCCTCATCTGCCCTTCAGAGCATCTTCAGACCTCATTGTTCTTATATCTGCATAAAAGTCCTTCAAATGTTTGAAGGTAATTACCATGTCTCTCCTTGGTATTTTCTTCTTTAGGAAGGAAGCGAAGTATAGGGGATGAAACTCTGAGTTCAGTGTTGGAGGCCTGGGCTTCTGATTCTAATCAGTTCAGCATCCTTTGACAATGCTGAGCCTCTGTGCCTCAGTTCCACTCTACCCCAAATCTCTGCCACCCAGACTGCAGAGGAATGCAGTGGTGCAATCACAGCTCACTGCAGCCTTGACCTCCTGGGTTCAAGTGATCCTCCCACCTCAGCCTCCTGAGTAGCTGGGACTATAGGTGTGTACCACCATGCCCAGCTAATTTTTAATTTTTTTGTAGAGATGGGATCTATGTTTCCCTGGCTAGTCTTAGACTCCGGAGCTCAAATGATCCACCTTGGCCTCCCAAAGTGCTAGGATTACAGGTGTGAACCATTGCGCCCAGCCCAAAAGTCCATAATTAAACACTCCCAGTTCTTTCCTCTATTCCTTAGGCCCAGGCATGTTTCCAGATCGTTCACCTTTGCATTGCTTGATAAGAACAGAAATATCCTTTTGGAAAAATCTCAACCCCTCCACATTGACCAAGTGGTGTGAATGGCAGCTGCCAAGTGTTTAGAAAGCCCACACTCCAGGTTACCAGAACGGACCAATCATAGTCCTCTAATCTCCAGACCACAGTTAATCAGCCTAGAGTAAGGCACCTGACCAATTATATCCAACCCTGAGATTTTTAAATTTTGAACCAGAGAGAATAAATATTGGTTCCTCTTAAGGGTTGGAGTTGGAAGATGTGAGGTATGGAAGCTCCTAGGGGTTGTAATTCTTCTTGGAGATGACTCATCAGAGAGAATGATACCAATATTTGAAGACACAGAAATGACAAGTGGACAGGTAACCCCATGGAGTTCAAGTCCTTGGCTACAGGTATCTCTGAGGACCAACTGCACCCCTTCCCTTCCCATAGTTTAATTCCTCTTTTTCCCAGGTTGGAGTTCCCTCCTTACAAGCAAACAAGCACAAAGTAGTGGATTACCCTTTCAAAGCAGGCCTCACACAGAGATAGCTGTGGCTTATCTGTACCTCCCCCAAACCCTCAAACTAACTCCCCAGTCTCCCCACCTCCTGCAAACAGCTACTCCAGACGGGTAAATGAAGTTTGTGTATAATACAAGAAAGAATGTTATATCTTACTATATAACATTCTTACTGTTCCCTTACTGTTCCTAAGGGAAGCACAAGATGCATCTTAGAGCAATTGTGCCCCTTGCTGATTCATACTGAGCATGTGGTCACCTCAGAACTTGAGCTCTTTTTCATGTAAACTGTGGAAGCCAGGCCTTTCCCTTCCCATGCTATGACTGTACAGTTGGGTTATTTTTTATTTTTATGTTTTTGGAGGGGGAGCTGGTGGGCAAGGCTTGGGACCTAATTGCAATAATTTAACACTTAACATAGTTCAACGTTATATACTGGACTCGGGCCCGTGTTCCAGACAATCAAGATTGTTTTAATTCAGGATTCCATCACTGATGGCAGAATTTCCCAACTGGTCTACCAAATAGAATGAATTACAGATGTGCCAGAATATTCATTCCTTTCATTCTTTGCTTGGTGAAGTAAAGCTTGGAACACTTAACCTATGTTAATGGCTCCTAACTCTTACCATTTTATGAGTATTTCTATTTCAAGTTACCATAGTTATGGTAACAATGGGAAGCTAAATTTTTTATAACATAAAATTATTTACTAACAAAAAATGCTCATTTATGAAATCAGTCCCTACTTAAACATCTGTGCTTGCTTAATCTTGGTGCATATTTTCATCCATCAAGTCATATTTTTGTTGCTTGGTCTCTCCTGGATTTATGATTTCTCCACAATAAACTATGAATGCAATGTGGTTTGGTTTTACAGGATAATGCTAGATTTTGCAAAAGAGAAACTTTTTGAAGTTGATGAAAGTGATGTTGGAAAACTGTTTGTATCACAAATAAAGTTGCTGACAGTTGGGGAGGTTACCTACTGGACAGAAGAAAACTCATACAGATGCTTTCTAATAATCAAAATCAAATGATAAGAATACATGGTGGTTAAGAGGAAGCCTCAAGAAAACTATAAAAGTCAAATGTGTTGTGAATCATCTTTCAATATAGCTGTTTTTAAAAGCCAAATGTGAACTAGGAAATGTTATATTGTTCTAGCATAAAATTATGTCATAAAAATATACTTAACTCCTCCTTTACAGTTGATCTAGAAACAATTGATTTAGTCTTTGTGTGGTTTTAGAATTAACCTATAAAAGGGAGATAGCTCAGTGGTAGAGCATTTGACAGCAGAATTAGCCTATAGTTAAATAAATTATAATTGAAATGTGTTAATATGATAAATAAATTCATTTTCTTAATGTTTAGTTTTGTTTTTCAAAATAAAAGTCCCAATCAAACATTTATTTTTGTACTCACTATGAAATTTTGACCCAGGCTCAATTGTATCCACCTTAAGTGAGCTTTTCCCAGGATCAGTTGTCTTCAGATTATGAAGGCTTCCTAAACCTGCCTTGTTGCCATTCCTGCCATTGTTACAGCTTTTATCCATTGCTCCTTGCCATGTCCACTGTAAAAACACAGAAAAGGCCCTGCCCCTCTGCTCTTCCATGTGACGGGCCTTCAAAACTCTAATGATAGTTCTCGTGGATAAAATAAAACTTTTCTTTACAAGTTCACTTCCTTCAACTATTTCTCATCTGACAGAATTTGAAATTCTCACATTCATTCTCTTCAGTCACTCAACAACTTATTTAGGTCCTGCCATATCAAGTACTGTTCTAGGCCCCAGGAATACAGCAGCGGAAAATTCCCTCAAGTTACCACCCCACCTCACTCTTCTGACAGAGGTTTCCATTCTGTTAAAGGGACAATAAACAAAATAAGCGAATAAATGAATGGATGGATGAATGGATGGATGGATGGATGGACGATTGGTCCAATTGATGGGAAGACAAATAGTTGGATAAATAGATGAGTGGATGGATAGATGGACGGATGGATGGATGGATGATTTGTGTGTGCAGTCCTCCTCAGCCTCCTACTGAAATGTTGAATACTTTTCCAGATAAGCAGACAAACACAGGGTAAAGGAAGAGCTTCTTCTCTGATACCAACACTTCTGTTCATAAACCTTCACATAACACTTTCTTGGAAGTGACGTTGCTCTGTTGACTCATCTTCAACTAAAGCCACCAGATCTTATATATGCTACTTTTAAAATATATATCCATTTATCCTGTTCTTGTACAACTGTTTGATTATTTTCTTAGACCCTGTGCAGACTTTTATATTGATCTTTATTCATTTGCATTGACACACATTTAGAAAGTAAAACCTGCGAACTGTAGGAACATATTAATACATGCAGATCAGCATCACACTGCCTACAAACTTAAGAAGCAAAATGCTGATTTTAAAATCAAGTGCTTGAATAAAGCTACTCTAAAATTTTAGATAGTCCTAATTACTACTCTGAAAAAATGACTGCCCTGCCTGAAAGCCATGATTAACCTGGGCTCTAGGATACCATTAAATAGCCAAGCATGTAACATTTGCCGTAACTACAAGCTAGACCTTTTCTTCTCTTTTTCAAGATGGTTACTCAGAACACGCATTTTTTTCTTTAAAGGATGCTGTAAGGACCTATCAAAGAGGCCCCCACGATATCTCAGGTTCCCTTTATAATTCAAAAGGAACATCCTTCATACCTCTGGATACTCCTGGCATTAAGCAATTAATAGGGTAACTGGCTGTTTAATGTCCCTCTCCTGCTAGAACACATAAAGTTCACAAGGGTAGGGGTTGCATCTGACTTTTTCATCAAGTCTTTTCTGGATCTTGCACAGTGCTGCACTCATGGCAGACACTCCATAAACTCAATAAATATTTGTTGAATATAAACATAAATTTACAGTCTCATCTATGCCACTAACTGTGTAACACTGGGCAAGTCATCTAACTCCCCTGGGTCCTGCTGTGTTCATTTTAAACTAAAGGGGTTAGTCCAGATGATCCCAAAGTTTCCCTTTCCTTCCTTCTTTCTTTCCTTCTTTCCTTCCTTCCTTCCTTCCTTTCTTCCTTCCTTCTTTCCTTCCTTCTTTCCTTCCTTCCTCTCTCTCTCTCTCTCTCTTTCTTTTTGAGACAGGGTCTCTTTCTGTTGCCTAGGCTGGAGTGCAGTGGTGCTGGCTTACTGAAGACTTGGATTGCTGGGCTTCAAGTACCTGGGACTACAGGTGCATGCCACCATGCCTAGATAATTATTTTACTTTATTTTTGTAGAGATGAAGGTTTTGCTATATTGCCCAGGTTGGTCTCAAACTCCTGGGCTCAAGCAGTCCTCCCACCTCTGCCTCCCAAAGTACTGTACCGGCCCCTTCCTAATGTTCATATTCTGTATTTCCATCTTGTTGACTCAATGGCTTCTTGTCTCTGTTTCCCCATCAAAGATTCTAAAGCTAAATTGTTTTGCAGGTATGGGCAAGTTTAAATCACATGCATACCCTGGACCATGGGAAGGACTAGGGCAAAACAATTTTTAAAGGATTTCCATAACCTACAGGGACTCCTAATTCAAAGTGACTATAAAATAAAAATAAACATTTAGGCTGCCAAATAACTATACAGTTATTTCAACAGTATATTTTTCTGAGGAAAAAATCTATAACACAAAAAACCATCACAGTCACAGACCTTCTCTTGCAACAAACCATGGCTTTGAGCAAGTACATTCAGAAAATCTTAAAAAATGAAAGGGGAACCCTGGTTCAGAACAAGTTAACAGGTTGGTTACATTTGGAATACTAAATGCCAGATCCTGCAACAGAAATGTTTTCCCACATTTCACATTATCAAAATGCTGAGTCAACAGCCAATGCTAATATTATTCTATCTGCTAGTTACGATGAATGTCCTTCCTATCTTACTTCAAGCTTTAACTGCAACTACAGCCTCAAACATTAGCTGTACATGTAAAAAGAAACTTATTTTAGTCTAATTTAAAAGTAGAGCATTTTCATTTTATCATCAGCCTCCCCCTCTATTTCCTGTGTTATCAGATGCTGGAGAATAAACCAAGCAGTCTGTGAAATTGGCAAGTTTGTAGACAAAATAGGCACATTCAACCAGCATTTTCTTAAATAAGAAGCTAGGATGGTCTGACTTCTTAACGGTGATGGAGAAGATGCACATATTCAGAAGTTATAAACCCACAAGAAAAAGTACCAAGGAATTCCCAAAATGACTAAGCCAGTTTTAGAGATTTCCTCCAAAACTCTACAGATTGTCACTTTCACGCCCTCCTTTAAAAAAAAAAAAAAAAAAAAGACACAGTGAATTTAATCTCTGCAGAGACCTATCCATATCCCAAAGAACTAACAGTTTCAAGGGTTACCTAGCTCCTGGATTTGCATACTTGATTCTTCTGTGGGACAGGTTGTCATACTGGCACACTTTTAAGTACGGACACAGAAAAACGCATGTGCTGTGTAGACTCCTGTTTTGAACTTGAAGGATAATTTTCTGTTTTGAAACACCCTATGTTACCCAAAACAAATTTACTCCATGGAAATGGTTGACAATTCAAAGAGCATCAAGCCCCTATATAGGATGCTCATGGGAGGAACATCTTTTCTCTAATGGGACATTCAAAATGGGCCCAAGAGTTAGGAAAATGGATAATAACCCATGAATATACTCACTCCTCCAGTCATCCAACCAACCACCATTTACTAGGCACCTACCACACATAAAACATTGTCAGTAAGAGACCAGTATTATTTTTCTAAACATAAACACAGTTGAAACTTTAAAAGTCCTCAAATTTTTCCCCACAGAACAGGCAATTTTGACCAATTACTGATTTTCTTCACTTTTTCTGTGTCTTAGAAAAACTATCCTATTCCTATTTAAGTCTAAATTTTACCAAACTGGCTGAAATTGAATTTTTTCTGCCTAGAATGAAGACCATACAACAAGCCTACTGTGGTTTCAACAATTTCTCCAATGGACAGATCAACATCATTTAAGGCATTAAACTATCCTCTTTCCTGGGCCATCTCAGATCTACTCTGGGTCATGTGAATGGCTGGTAGAAACCAAACTGAAAAGCTGAAAACATCCTGTAATAATAGGGAAATTAACAAACCCATGCTGTAATGCATATTTGTCCCCATTTCCTCTGCCCCATTATCTTCCTATGAACCCACGTGCATAAATCTTCATATAGACCATAGTAAACAGTACATGTAAAATGTTAAATATATACATTCCTTCATACCTACACAGATAATGGTATAATGTGATACACTCCTAAGACTCAACTTAAGCTAATGTCCATAAACAGAAAGCTATTATTAATGCATTTAAGGTTTCATTTAAAATTCTATTGTGAAGGATAATTTGTCAGTTGAAATGAATATACTGCTATAACTTGATAGGATTTGGAAAAATATTAGACTGAGACCCAGCAGTGAAATGCAAGGTATATAAAAAAATCACACATAGTTGGAATTATGAAATTTCATGGCTGTAAACGTTTAAGATGTCAACACATTTTCCCCACAAGCATTTTGAAGAGAACAAAAATAGATCCAGAGTGACCAAGTGAATTGCCTCTAGTGGCTCAACCAGTTTCTGTAAACTGGAAATACACACCCTTATTATCTTACTGATTATCATAAAGATTGTAGTAACCTAAGAAGACATCAGTCTAAATTTCACAAGAGTCAAAATATGGCTCAGTGATAAGTAGCTCTTCTCTCTTTATAGGCATTAGCCCACCCCAAGTGAGTGACAGTGCAGTCATCACAGCGATAACACAAACCAATACCACGTTGCTTCCCCTTATCAGGTCAGCCTAATGAAACTGAGAAAAAATGCCACCAAGTTTGTACACGTGAACTTAACTTGATGTGTACGCCACTTGGATTATCTGGATGTAAGCCCAACATCTTCCTCTAGATGTTATCATTTTTCTCTTTTCAAAATTTCCTAACTAAAACAGGCTGGGTGTGGTGGCTCATGCCTGTAATCCCAACACTTTGGGAGGCCAAGGGGAGTACTGCTTCAGTCCATGAGTTTGAGACCAACCTGGGCAACATGGTTAGACCCTATCTCTACCAAAAAAAAAAAAAAATTTTTAATTAGTCGGGCAGGGTAGTGCACGCCTGTAGTCCCAGCTACTTGAGAGGCTGATGTGAGAGGATCACTTGAGCCTGGAAGGTTGAGGCTTCAGTGAACTGTGATGGTGCCACTGCACTCTGGCCTAGGCAACAAAGCAAGACTCTGACACAAACAAACAAACATAGAAAAAAATTAAAACACTGGAAAAATATCTAAAACAAAAAGTTCAAAATGTTCTCCATCCACTCAAAGGTAACCACTATCAATGGTTTTTGTGTATCCTTCCAGAAAATGGTTTTGTGTATCCTTCCAGAAAAAAAGTAATACATATACCAACATAGATATATTTCTTTTTAAAATATGCCTAAACCACTTTATACTATATACACTTTTCTATATCTTCATTTTTTTCTTTTTATAAATCTTGGCAGACTTTCCATATCAATACAAAGAGAACTGCCTGGTTCTTCTGAAGTCTGGGTGGTATTCCATTGCATAGATGCAACAACAGTCTATTTGACTGTGCCTAATGCCAAACATTATTTTTTGAAGGGCAGATAATCACCCTGGTTTGATTCTGTCTTCACAAAGGCTGCCAGGAGCACAGTTTCATTAGTTTTGATGGTAAGCTGTCATTTCAAGAACAGAAACCCTATTGTTAATGAAAGCCAATTTTGTCTCAACTAACACTGTATTTCTGGAGCCTGGGAACACAGCTAAACAGGTGGCAACACACAGAAGAGGACAAAGAAGGGAGTGGGAAGGAAAAACAAGAAAGAAGAAAGAAGAGGTCACTAGTGAGGGAAAGAAAGAAAAAAGGCTGGGTGAGGTGGTTCACGCCTGTAATTCCAGCACCTCAGGAGGTTAAGGAGGGTGGATCATCTGAGGTCAGGAGTTTGAGACCAACCTGGCTAACATGGTGAAACCCTGTCTCTACTAAAATTACAAAATACAAAAATAAAAATAAGCTGGGCGTGGTGGTGCATGCCTGTGATCCCAGCTTCTCAGGAGGCTGAGGCAAGAGAATTTCTTGAACCTGGGAGGCAGAGGTTGTGGTGAACTGAGATGTCACAACTGCACTCCAGCCTAGGTGGCAGAGCAAGAGTTCATCTTAAATAAATAAATAAAGGAGTGCTCTATAATGTTCCAGTACCTGGCAGATGCTCATTCAATACCTTTTGAATGACTGAATAAATGAATGAATGAAGAAACAAGAAGAGGCATACTTTTAACACTTAAAATATTAAAAGTTAACTGATATATGCTCCAACTCTCTGAAAAGTAAACATTCTTTTTGAACTTCACTATCCAATATGGTAGCCACTAGCTACATATGGTTACTGAACATTTGAAATCTGTGTTTTTAAAACACATACTAAATTTCAAATGTGAAAAAAGATGTAAAATATCTCAATAATTGTTATATTGCTTATATATTGATAAGAAAATATTTTAGATATATTGCATCACATAAACCATATCATTAAAATTAATTTTACTTGTTTCTTTTTACTTTTTTAAAATTACTGCAGCTGCTAAAAAATTTTAAGTTTCACATATGGCTTGCATTATACATTTTTTGGATAGTGCTGGTTTCGAATGTAGATGCCATTACAGCAGTGACTTTGCCTTTGTCTAACTCAGCACCCAGCATGGGCCCTTGAGAATATAGTAGATGTCCAATAGATAGCCATCAGATGAACGGCTGGCTCTGATATCTACATAAGGCAATAATCAGGGCTTGGACTACAAGATAGGAGGCCCTCACCCAGATACTGGTACTAACACAAAAGCAGATATGTGACCTTGGGCAAGTCACTGAACCTGCCTGGCCCTTGTTTTTGTCAGCTTTAAAATGGAAATAATATTAACTTCTGCCTTACAGGGAAACTGCACAGGCCAAGTGAAATAATGTCTCCCCAATGGGGTTTTGAAAGGGTAAAACAGGTATTAGGGCCCTCCTGAATTCTACTGTTCTCTTCTAGTAATAGTTCCAATAGAAGTGAGATGCAAAAAATACTGAAACAACAGGGTAAGAAAATAACCGATAAAATTCCTACATCTGATGTTTCCATTCTGGCATATGTTCGAAAATTCAGACAAAGACAGGTGCAAACTTGCAATTTTCACACAAGCGGAAACTTCTGCATTCATGACTCCCTTTACCCTGCAGCTCACCAAACACAGCTGACAAAGGGACTCGTAGATGCTTTTTTGATGGACCACAAAAATCTAATGCAAACAGGTGAAGGCCATCTCTGGGTGGTTGCTGAAGCAGCCGGAGAGACCAAGTTCACCACCCCACCAGGAGCTCTCGGCTTTGCAAGAAATCGGTAATCCTGGGCGACTCTGAAGACTCAGGAAAATTTCCATGGGCACAAAATCTGTTGTCGGCATTAGTCCTTGTTCACTGTTCCAGGAGCAGCAGGCAGTGATCCGCAGTTAGGAGTGTGAACAGCCCCGGATTCTGCAAGGCAGTTGGGGTATCTGGCAGCGGAAATCCCAAGCCACTCTTGGACAGGCTGTAGCTTTTTAGTGACACTGGAAGGATTTCAACATCCCAGCTGGGCATCTTCTTCCTCAAATCAAAAAGATCATTTCAAGAAGGAAGAGAAGAAGAAAGCGTCCTCCAGCAGGGCATATTTAAGGAGGATCTTGGAGGAGGTGACTGCAGAGTCGCCTAACCCACAGCAGACAAAAGAGCAAACCCAACAACCCACAGCCATGAGGCAGCAGGACAGTAACACCACAATCGTCGCTTTCAAGAGATCCAAGCCTAGATGTTCCCCCTCAGTCCTGCAAGGCACCCCATAAGCCCCAGAAGTCATCCATGACTTACCATCTGCGAGGCCACCACACTGAGCAGAGCGCAGCAACTTCCCCTTTGCTCACAGGGTCTGACACCCTTCTCTTCTCTCAGGGCTGCTGCCTGTGATGTGCCAAGACCAAGCTCTGAGCCCCTGGGACTACTGTATCATAACCTGCCTGTAATAGCCCATAATATCCTGTAACAGCTCACAGGGCCTGAGCTACTGCCAGCTCCTGTGCCCCAAAAACCAAGGACAAGACACCAGACATGGAGCAAAGCTGAAAGTTGTGCTGCACAGCAGAACCAACTTGGAGGCTTTCTGAAATTCATATTCACAGGACAAACCTCTAGAGATTCCTGTTCAGTAGGTCTAGGGTGGGGCCCAGGTACCCACATTTTAAACACAGTGCAGGGAAATTGACAATGCTCAGCCTGACTTGGGAATTTGTGGCCTGGAGCATTCAAGGAAGCTTCATTTTCTCTGATCCTTTCTCTTCCTTGAGCTTTCTTCATTCTTTGCTTCAGTGTGGAGGAGAAGGGTGGCAAGGGAAGGCTTAGGGGAGAAGCAAGGCCAAGTGTAAAGCTTTCTAGGCCCAAAGGCCCTCCATTCCAAAGTGAGTTCCAGTGCTTACCCCCGTCATTTAACCTCTCTGACCTTAGTTTTCTCATCTGTAAAATGGTGCTGAAACCATCTGTGCACTTGGGGTTGTGGGAGGAATAAATACACATAAAACACCTGATACATTACACAGGGTAACTGTCATAAAAAGCATTCATCTTCTTATGAACTCTTTCCCTGAGGGGAGGAGGGTACAAGTTCTCCATATGACTATCTTTGCAAGAGAAACTGCAAACGTAATCAATAGACTGAACCAAGTATAAAAGGAAGAAAATAAAATAAACAGCAATAAGGAAGGCGATAGATTCAGGTTGCATGGGGAGGGTGGGAGATGCTGAGAGCAGGCTTGCAACCCTGTCTGGGGGCTCTATAGTGGTATGATCCAAAGGAAATTCACAGAGATTCACAAAGACTTACGCATGAAGTTGTGTGAAGATCTATTGCAATACGATTTATAAAAAGGGAAAATTAGAACTTACAGGGGTTTTTCTTCTTCTTTAACATGATGAACATAAATTATTTCAGAAAATAGTTTCTTTATAAAATTAGGAAAAGTTCCACAATGGAATATTTTTCAGCTATAAGAAAGAAGAAAATCTTGCCATTTGTGACAATGTGGATGAACCTGGAGGACATTATGCGAAGTGAAATAACCCAGACACAGGAAGGCAAATGCAGTATGATTTCACTTATATGTGGAATCAAAAAAAGTCGAACTCACAGAAGCAGAGAATATGGTGGTGTTTACCAGGGGTGGGGATAAAGAGGGGGACGTGGGAGATACTGGTCAAAGAGTTGAACTTTCAGTTTTAAGATGAATAAGCTCTGGAAATCTCATGTATAGCATGGTGATTATAGTTAATAATACCACATTTTTTACTTGAAATGTGCTAAGACTAGACTTTAATTGTTCACACACACACACACACACACACACACACACAACGGTAACTGTGTGGTGATGGATGTGTTAACTTGATTGTGGTAATCATTTCACAAAGTACATGTATAAAAAAATCATCACTTTGTACACCTGGAACATACATAATTTTTTGAATATATACAATTTTTATTTGTCAATTATATCTCAATAAAACTAGAAAACATTAATTAGTTAATTTAGGAAAACATTTGGAATCATTTGATTAACTGAAAGCATTTTTAAATATTCCTTTATTTATTTATTTATTTTTTGAGACAGGGTCTCATTCTGTCCCCCAGGCTGGAGTGCAGTGGTGCAATCACAACTCACTGCAGCCTCAACCACCCAGACTCAAGCAGTCCTCCCACCTCAGCCTCTCCAGTAGCCGGGATCACAGGCATGTGCCACCATGTCCAGCTAATTTTTGTATTTTTTTGTAGAGATGGGGTTTCCGCCATGTTGCCCAGGCTGGCCTTGAAATCCTGACCTCAGGCAATCTGCTTGCCTCAGTCTCCCAAAGTGCTACAATTACAGATGTGAGCCACTACACCCAGCCCCTATTTTTTTCTTTCAAACTATAGTTTAATATTCAGATTAGAACATTAATATCAACAAAGGAAGGCCAGATGTAGACATATGGACATATCCCTCTAAATTTTTCCCATGGAAATCAAAGGCAAAATATATGATACTTGTGGGTACCATGAGAGCTTCTGAAACACAAGGAATGGAGAGGGAGGCATGAGGCAAAGAGAAAACGATGCATATAAAGAAGCAGACAAGATCTCCACTATAACACTATTAATAAATAATATTGGGAGAATTCAGTTTAATGCTTCCCTCCAGCCTCAACATACACACACACACACACACACAGGAACTTTTGCAATAAAACTCAATCCACCCACAGAGTCCTTTCCCACATGGTGTAACAGAATCTGTTTTTATATTCCAGTGATATTTGAAGCAAAGAATAGAGCCCCAGTAAAAAGAGGAAATAATTTCTGTGCTGTATCTGGGATTTTCTCACTTCCTTATGTTAAAATAATCTTCCAACAAGTCCAAAAAACTCAGAACAACAGTCCAGTCTTCTATACACAGGTATACATCACTGTGGATGTTTTGGAACTAAACCAAATCAGTTTAAAAGGTTCTGAGTAATTTGCCATCTTCTTAGAAAACTTATAATGATATATTACAGCGCTGGAGGCTGGAAGAAGCCTTCCAAATCATCTGGTCCAACCCCATCATTTTACAGATGAAGAACTTGGGAAATAAACTGGCTGATCCAACACACTGAAGACTCTAATTAAAACACCTGCTTAATTTTAAGGTGGCTGACAAATTTGGAGAGTGGGGTGGGAAATAAAACCTCCAAAACGTATTTTATTAGTAATTTTGATCAACGGGCCTATTAAGTGAACAAAGAGTAAAGACTGTGATCTAGTAGCACCCCATCCCAACATCTGGAAACCTGAGAGATTGCAAACTGCCAGCGTGAATGCATTGAATCAATGAGTAGGGGCAAAGGAAGAGAACGCAGCAGCTCTACCCTGAAGTCTGATGGCCTAAGCACCAATCACTGGCCTAATTTTGTGCCTAACTGATGGGTGTCCAGGAGCAGCCCTGATGTGATGATGCCTCCATTTCCGGAAAAGTGGAGATTTGAGAAAAGACTTCCCATGGGAGAGCTACATGACATTGACCTGACAAAGGAAAGGTGGCTTAGACCCCTTGTTGGTACTCAGTGGTACCTGGACCAGCAGTATCAGCACCACCTGTGAGCTTGTTAGAAATGCAAAATCTGGCTGGGTGCAGTAGCTCACACCTGTAATCCCAACACTTTGTGAGGCCAAGGCAGGCAGATAACTTGAGGTCAGGAGTTTAAGACCAGCCTGGCCAACATGGTGAAACCCTGTCTCCGCTAAAAATACAAAAATCAGCTGGACATGGTGGTGCATGCCTGTAACCCCATCCCCTTGGGAGGCTGAGGCAGGAGAATCACTTGAACCTGGGGAGGCAGAGACGGCAGTGAGCTGAGATTGTGCCACTGCACTCCAGCCTGGTGACAGAGCGAGACTCTATCTCAAAAAAAAAAAAGAAAGAAAGAAAGAAAGAAAGAAATGCAGAATCTTGGTCCCACCCAAGGAGTCAGTATATGTGTATTTACAAGATCCCCAGGTCCTTCTGTGCACATTAACATTTGAGAAGCATTGTTTAGCTAGCATGGCAGCAAAAGAAAGTATAATTGACTAACTACCTGTGATCTAAGTTTCAGGAATAAAATAACCTCCTCTTCTCTATTACCCGTTCTACTCTCTTTGATCTTTAAGCCTTCTTTAAACTTTCAATGTTCTAAAATTTAGCCTAAATTTTAAATGGGCTTAGTGAGTATCTCACTAAATAGTCCGTTTTTTCAAAAGGTATCTCAAAGTTAAGAAAAATATACATATAGATATTCTGGGACTTTTACCATTTTAAAGGGTTACATAAATTATAAATGGAAGTATTTTTCCTGCTATTTACTGCTGGGGTCTGAATAGGAGCATGACCAGTATTTCTTCAGTTGGGAGTCAAAAACCTCAGGTATACCAGGTGAAGGAGGAAACTGAATTCAGAAGAGAAATGTGTTTCTGGTGAAAAGGGAAACTCTTGTAAGGGAATGTTATCAAAAGGCTGTAAAGGTCACATGGCCCAACCCTGGTGCCAAAGCTAAATCCCTTTACGGGATACCTACAGTATCTACTATCCCACTCCTGGAGATGTGGCGCTTACCACCTTTAAAGGCAACCCATTCCACCATCACACAGCTCTAATAATTAGAGAGCTTTTCCTAAAATGTCTCCCTATAGATTTTAATAGCCCTCCAATCAATAACTCCACAATCATTGTCTCTACTATTAATTCATCCCCATTATCATTTTTCTATTGCACTTCTCTCTTTTTTTTTTTTTTTGAGACAGGGTGTCACTCTGTTGTCGCCCAGGCTAGAGTACAGTGGCTCAATCATAGCTCACTACAGCCTCAACTTCTCGGGCTCAGGTGATCCTCCCACCTCAGCCTCCCAAGTAGCTAGGACTACAGGTGCACACCACCATGCCCAGCTAATTTTTGTATTTTTTGTAGAGACAGGGTTTTGTCATGTTGTTCAGGCTGGTCTCAAACTTCTAAGCTCAAAAAAATCCTCCTGTTCCAGCCTCCCAAAGTGCTGGGATTTTAGACATGAGCCTCTACGCCCAGCCAATTTCTGATTGGGATTTTTTTTCTTCAAACATGGAAAGTCAAAGAAACAAGTTTCATGTATTTATTTCTCATGGGACTGGGCAGCTGGTGGCAGTAACGTATATGAAAATATTAACTTTTGCTTTTATTTTCAGATACCTCACAAAAACCTCACATATGCAAGAGGAGTATTTTTAAAAGACGGGTTATCACAAGTTATAGGGAATGTACATAAGGACATAATTATACCAGAAGTGTAGTTTAAGGAGAGCTCGGTCTTTAAATACTGTTCTAGCCCTAAGCTTCCTGGGAGTCAAAACAGGTATGAAATGGGGCAAGAAGGTCACACGTAAAATATGTTTAAGATTTTCTGGCCTAGGTGAATCACAAATGTTTAGCCTTGGTAAGTGTCTTAGGTCAAGACTAAGTCTGCCACTTACGGAAAAGGAAACTGGAAATCAGAGGCAAAATGACTTACTCAGTATTAGACATCTGGTTAGCAGCAGAGCTGGGTAATGCAGTGACCCTAACCCTGGTCAATGCTCCTTTTTCTATTCTGCCAGACTCTGAGTACCAGGTTTGTTAAGAAAGCTTGTCCAGCAAAAAAATCAGGAATATGGCATCAGAGTCAAGGCCCACCAAGGGCCATGGCTATGATATACCCAAAAGGCAAACCCAAGCCATCCTAGTGCAGACAGATAACATGAATCCCTAAATTCACAAGCCTAATACCAGATAAAAAAAGTTTTCTTGGGGCTATAAGCCTTCCTTCCTCATCTTCTCTTTCCTGTAATTCCCTTTGCCCCTATATCCATTAATTCTGAACTGCAAAGATATCCCACTAAGCAGCTTATTTTAATCTCCTATTAAAATAATCTCTTTCTGATGAGAAGTTCCTGCTCTCAGAACAGTAACACCCCGTGAAATAGTTCATTCTTTCCGAGATACTTGAAGCTGAAGACTCATAGCATACTGAACTAGAGTCTTTGGTAAAAAGTGAAATATTAGAAGAGCTCAATCTATCCAGGCATTGAATCACGGGATAGATCCAAACAATATTAAAAGACTCCTTTCTACTATCTATTTTAAAAAATAACACTACTGTAGTATTTTAAAGAACAATCTGTTGGAGCATACAGTGTGAGATGCCCAGTCAGCAGCAATACATCCATGGAGCTCCCTATGATTGGTTGGTGGGTTCCAGGAGCCGGCCTACAAGATCCTAATGGACCGTTGCAGTGAAATAAACTCATCCACAGAAACAACCAGCTGTGTCTCAGTTTTTTGTAAGTTTGGGCAGATCACAATTCCTTCAAAGTAATGAACGGCAGTCATGCAAAAATGAATTATATGCTTTTTCTGTAATTGTCTTTCTAAAGTCACGATAAGCAAACCCTAGAAAAATTATTAATCCAGGTCCCAGGCATTTCAGGTGAGACGTTTTACATTCACAACAGTTATTTATGTCACAAAATGAGGAAGAATCTTACTTCGTTAAGAGACGTTGTCATATTTATTGGTTTAGAGTAGCCAATTCCTGGGATAAAAGCACCTAAGAAGCACCTTTTTAAGGTCACTAAAAATAAGTAAATTCTTGATTTAGTTTATCAGATGGCATAGGGGTGGGTGAGACAAATTAATGCCCAAGCCACACCAGGGATAACTGAGGCACAGTTAAATCAGGGCCATAGTTTTCCAGGCTTCTTTGCTGGTATCAGGTATATAAGATCTCGTGCAGCAAGAGAATAGAATATAAACGCATAGCCCACAGTGAGGCAAAAATGGAAAACAAAAAGAGGCTGGGTGTGGTGGCTCACACCTATAATCCCAGCACTTTGGGAGGCCAAGACGGGTGGCTCATGTGAGGTCAGGAGTTCAAGACCAGCCTGACGAACATGGAAAATCCCGTTACTACTAACAGTAGAAAAATTAGCTGGGCATGGTGGCAGGCACCTGTAACCCCAGCTACTCAGAAGGCTGAGGTGGGAGAATCACTTGAACCTGGCAGGCGGAGGCTGCAGTGAGCTGACATCAGGCCACTGCACTCCAGGCTGGGCATCAGAGCGAAACTCCATCTCAAAAAAAAAAAATGCAAAAAGAAAACAAAAAGAGGAAGAAAAGCTATGACATGTGCCCATCCCAGAGCATATCTTCCGTTACTGTTAATCTCATGTGTGTCACACTTCCTGGGGCCACTGGCAGAGAAAATCGGAATTTTCCTACTCTAAAAGGAGAAACAGGGCAAAATATAGCATAGAAGCTAAGCTAGTGGGAAATCGAGAAGAGGGCTATCTCTATAAACATGTTATCAAAAAAAAAAGTGAGCCTTGGCCGGGCACAGTAGCTCACACCTGTAGGCCCAGTGCTTTGGGAGGCCAAGGCAGGTGGATGATTTGAAGTCAGGGGTTCAAGACCAGCCTGACCAACATGATAAAACCCTGTCTCTACTACAAATACAAAAAAAAAAAAAAAAAAAAAAGCCAGACATGGTGGAATACACCTGTAATCCCAGCTACTTGGGAGGCTGAAACAGGAGAATCATTTGAACCTGGGAGGCAGAGGTTGCAGTGAGCTGAGATCACACGATTGCACTCCTCACAGCAACAGCAAACTAAGTCTCTGCCTCCCACCCCTACTACCTTTCTAGGCTGGAACTCTGTCCTGTGTCTTCCAAGGCATAGAACATTCTAGAAAGAAGGTTTTTGCCCCAGTACAGAAGATAAGGGACAGTGTCCTCTTCCTCTCCTGATAGTCCAGGAGACCTGTCCTGCCCTTATGCCACCTCGAGAATAGGCTGCTTGAAACCCATAAATATGACCAGGTCTCTTAACATAGTGAGATCCCTGATCATTTTGGAATACCAACTTATACCTAGGACCTGGATTAGTACCTTTTCTAGGGCTTGCTTATCTTTACTCTAGAAGAAATCCTTACCTTCAGAAATGGCTTTTCTCACAGCTGCCACATAGGTCTCAGGCTCATCGTCGCAGGTGAGCTCCTGCCAGTGGGCCCAATCTGGGAAGAAGTCTAGGAACTCCTCGCTGTCCCGCACGCCGCAGAGCAGCCTGACCACGCGGCGCGGAGGATGGAAGGCTCTCTGCAGCAGTGGCAGCAAGGCGGGCTGATGGAAGTGCTGCACCAGCTCCGCGGACAGCAGCACCACGACACAGCGGGTGCTGAGGAAAAGGCTTAGGTCCTCTGCCGAGAAGGAGGCCTCGGGGCCCAGCCTGTGAGTCAGTATCTTCTGGCTGCGGACCTGCCGACTGGACAGGAACAGAGTCTGCAGATACTGGCACCATTCCTGGGCATCCGGGCTGTAGGCGATGAGGATGTCGCATCTTCTGGGCACCCCTAGGCAAGAATGAGGCACAGAAGCATGTTAGCACATCTGCCCTCCTAGGTGGCTCCCCACAACCTGCAAGGGTAGACCATCCAGATGTGGGGTCTGGCACCCACAATCTTTCATGGTTTGCCTCCAGCACACTAGCCTACCTCACTCACTAATTTCTTTCCCCATTTACAGTCTGTGTTCCAATCATACCAGACTCCTTGTCTTTGCCCAAACATACTATGTTGTTTTATGTATTATTTCTTTATTTAGAGACAGAGTCTTGCTCTGTCACCCAGGCTGGAGTGCAGTGGCATGATCTCAGCTCACTGCAACCTCCGTCTCCTAGATTCAAGTGATTCTCCTGCCTCAGTCTCCTGAGTAGCTGGGATCACAGGCACCCACCACCATGCCTGGCTAATTTTTGTATTTTTAGTAGGGATAGGGTTTTACCATGTTGGCCAGGCTGGTCTCGAATTCCTGACCTCAAGTGATCCTCCTGCCTCTGCCTCCCAAAGTGCTGGGATTACAGGCATGACCCACCATGTGTGGCCCATGGTGTTTCAGATCCATGCATGAGCTTTTGCTTCTGCCTGGCATGCCTTTTCCTCCCACACCTGATGCAGTTGGAGATAATAACAATAACAATAATAATAAATAATAATAATAATAATTGCAAAACCAAGTGCTTATAGAGGTTACTGTGTTCCAGGCACTCTTCTAAGCACATGGTCTACTAAACACATTACATCTTCACAGCAACTTTAGAAGGTAGGTACTATTATTAGCTCATTTAAAAAAAATGAGAAACCTGAGGTGTGGCAGGTTAAGTAACTTGCCCAAGATTCACAGTGGCCAAGTAAGGATTTGAGTTAAATTAGATATTTCACATAAACTGCTAAGCATAGTGCTTGTTGTGTAGAAGACCCTCAGTAATTGGTAGTTGGTATCATTATCCTCACATTAATATAAATAATGTATAATACTAAAGTACATGGTAGTTGTGGTTGAATTAATGCAGTGACCTCCACAGTACAATTTGCAAGCCATCCCTCACCACACCTGCCACATAACACAGGCTTTCTTCTTCCTCTAACAAAGCACAAATGCCAAAGAGAGAGTCAGAAAGGGCTTGCATGGATCACTTGGCCCAAACTCCTTATTTACAGATGAAAGAAACACTTCATCTAGAAAGGTTCAGGGACTTGCTCAGCTTCACACTCTAGATTACTGGCAGAGCCAGGACTGATACTCAGGTTGTCCCCTGGTTCCCAGTCCAGTCCCCTTCACAACTCACCTCCCATCAGGAACTATGTCAAGAGTCTTACAAGTAATAAGCCATGGCTTCCAATTACCAAAGTTCAAAGCAGCTTGGCTCTTCATGTAACTGTTACCACTGTTTGGGGTCACCATCTCTCCATGAATTGAACAAACTGTTCTGTGAGTGATTTGGAAGAGGTGAGTATAAAGTGTCCATGTAGCATATGACACAACCGGGAACTCAGAGAAGGAAGCAGGTCACATTTTACGAAGGTTGAGAACCATCTAAGTTGTAGAATAAAACAATTAAACCCGAGGCCTGGGCCGCATTTCACTGATGGTTCCCGCTGAAAAGGACAGAGGTACGACTTAGGCAAGACCCTGAGGCTCTGAAAAGATCATGGGATGAGTCCTCTCTCCTGCCCACATCCAATCCATCACTATACTCAAACTGAAAACCAACATACACAATGCAAACTCAACACAGTTCTGATTTCCCCCAGGATGATATTGCCAAATGTTTAAAAATAGCAAATAAGATGAATATTTGCAGTTTCGTTCTTTTTTTGAGCCCTGCTGGTTTTCTGGAGCCCTTATCCAGTGCTAATATAAAACCAGCAGGCTTCTCAGCAGGAGCAAGTGGGTCAGCCTGGGAGTATTTTTGAAGGGAAGGTGTACAAATCTTTTAAAAAGTCAATCTCAGACAAACAGTACAGAACTGGAGAAAAAGAGTCAGCAATTCTGACAATGGCCTGGACATTTGTGGTTCTACAGAAAACTCAATTCTGATCACGGTCTGTTCCCTCAATTGTGAATATAACCATCCTTTTCAGGAATGCCTATCCCGATTCCAAAGCGTAAGCAGATTAAGGATAAAAATTTAATGTATCAGTGCTGCAGCCTTCCATAAAAATAAATAAATAATAAATAAAAATCTTTGCTGCTTGCATCTTTTTTTCCTGTGTAGACTATTTCTTTATACCTCAATGGAAAAATAATTTCAAGACTATAGAAGGCATAACATTGGCAAAGCTACATAACTATGCAGCTGACACTGAGAAGAAGATTAAAGTATCAGAATATATTTACCTTCTTTCCATCCTTCCTTCCTATGCAACTGGCTTATCTTAAGAGGCAAAGGGTCTCCTAAGTGTGAAGTGTTATTGCAGATGTGTGTGCCTGGGCATGAGCCATCAGGTAGGAAGGGTGCAAGACTTTACATTTCATTGTAATACTAAGGATGCAATGTTAGCAATGGTGTACAAGGAGCCTGGAGCATTTTGTAAAAATGCAAAAGTGAAAAAGGGTAGCCACCACCTTCCTCCCCATACATATGGGGATCATGTCAAAAGCAAGAGGCAGAAGGAAAACAAAATCTCAGAAAGGGATGGCTGTGGTCCCATATAACAGTGATGAAGAAACCCTAAGTGATGTTTTCAATAGGGCTGGCAGGTGATGGCAGAAAAGTGACGAAGAAGGAAGAAGAAGAAAATTTCCTGGAGCACAAGAAGTATCCTTAAGAAGGCAGCTTGGGGCCAGGCAGAGCGCCTCATGTCTGTAATCCGATCACTTTGGGAGGCCAAGGCAGGAGGATTGCTTGAGCTCAGGGGTCTTGAGACCAGCCTGGGCCACATGGTGAAACCGCGTCTCTATAAAAATGCAAAAATTAGCCAGGCATGGTGGTGTGCTCCTATAGTCCCAGCTACTCAGGAGACTGAGGTAGGAGGATGTTTGACCCCGGGAGGCAGCTTGGGTTTTGGGGCACTGATTGACTTAGTAGAAAAGCAGCAACTTTACACTGTTTGAAAGACCACGTGGCCATGAGTGACTACTCCAATTTTATGAAGAGAATTTAGTGACTCAAAAGTAAGCGAACATTTTTTAAATGACAAACTCTAGGGCCACAGAGGGAATGGATACTCAGTTCCCCCTGGATCCTGTCTCACCAGTTAACAGCAGATCCTGCTCCTCTGTTAACAGTACATCATACTTTCTGTTCATTAAAGCCTCCAAGTCATCAAGGAAAGTTTAAATTGTAATTCAGCTGTTTCCTAAGCACTGACCGTGTGTCAGCCACTCTGCTAAGCATCTCATGTACATTTTCTCATTTAATCTTCAGAACAATTCACAAAGCGTATGTTATCAAATAGCCCCATTTTAGAGACACAGACATTAAAACTCATTGAAGTTCTGCTGCTGCTGCTGCTACTGCTGCCCAAGCGCACAGTGTTAGTCAGTGCCAGAGCTGGAATCTGACTCCAAAGTCCATGCTCTTAATCTCTAAGTTGCACCCAATTTTAAAACTCAAGGAAATACAGAATATAGTTTAGAAAATACAGTTAATAAGACACATCTAGTGCCATGGGTTTCTCATACCATTCTCCAGTAAAAGGATCCAGGGTTCCTTAGAGAAATGATAAATTCTAGGAATTAGTCTAGGATTATATATTTCCTGGGGCAAGAAATATTCAATATAAGCCTGGAGCATCTTGTAGTGCCACAAAGTAAATGCTCAGACAAAAATTCAATGACAGGCATATGTCGAAGGAACATAAGAGTCAATTCAAAGCACCCAATGGCCAAAGCTGGAACCATGTGAGCAACAAAATAAATAAAATAATATTGAATTATAACCCAAAGCATAAAAGAAATATACATGAGTCCATACGGATATGGAATCAATAATTGAACAAATACATTGGGGGAAAAAGACAAATCTCCCATGCATAACAATTCAAATAATTTATGTAGATAGCTCCATCCTCAAGGAGGTAGAGTGTAACTCCTTATACAGAGAACTTTAGTGGGGGCTGTGTGGAGTGAGTGAGTTTTTTCCAAAGAGCACAGTGTGGAAAGAGAGGGAAAAAGAGGAAATTTACAATAGAGAAACCCAATGATCAAGGTCAGCATCAACAGTCACAAATCATGTTGAGGGTGTGTGCCCTGAATACCATGTGCTGAGAATGTCACTTTACCTCTGTGTTCCTCCTCCCTGAAACCCAGCACCCCAGTCTAATTATGGGAAAAAATAGCAGACAAATCCCAACTGAGCGACTGAGGGCCATTCTACAAAATAACTGACCAGTACTCCTTAAAACTGTCAAAGTCATCGAAAACAAGGAAAATCAGAGAAAAATTGCAGCCTTGAGAAGCCTAAGGAGACACACCTACTAAATATAACATAGCACCTGGGATGGGCTCCTGGAGCAGAAGAAGGACATTACATACAAACTAAGGAAAGCCTCAACTTTCAGTTAATAATAATTTATCAATATCAGTTAATTAATGTCACAAATACCACACTACTGTAAGATGTCAGTAATAGTTGAAACTGGATGTGGCCTGTACTATCTTTGTAGTTTTTCTGGAAATTTAAAACTGTTCTAAAATAAAAGTTTATTTAAAAGTACAACTGAAATAAAAAGCACCTAAAGGTTAGACTCCTCTATATTTAAAAAACAAACAAAAACAACTATCCGAAATGTCTCATTCCCGGGCAGGCATGGTGGCTCATGTCTGTAATACCAGATTTTTGGGAGGCCAGTGCGGGCGGATCACTTGAGGCCAGGAGTTCGAGACCAGCCTGGCCAACATGGTGAAATCCCATCTCTACAGAAAAACACAAAAATTAGCTGGGTGTGGTGGCACACACCTATAATCTCAGCTACTCAGGAGGCTGCGACATGAGAATTGTTTGAACCCAGGAGGCAGAGGTTGCAGTGAGCCCAGATCATACCACTGCACTCCAGCCTGGAAGACAGAGTGAGACCCTGTCTTGTTAAATAAATAAATAAATACACAGTGTCTCATTCCTGGGGTTCTAGTGTTAAATCCAATTCCCTTTGAGCAAAAATATTTGAGGAGAAATGAGTTACTGCCTCAGACTAGTTAACATTACAACCTATTTGGTCACTAACTTGTGGTGTGACTTAGACCAATCACTAAGTCTAGGCAAATTTGCTGTGATGTAAACAAGGACAGCGAAATCTGTCACCTTCCTGAATATTGCTGTGCTGGGAAACTGAAAGATGGGGAAGTTTTTAAAAAGTCCAGATCGAAAGTTCCAGTCCCCTTCTGATGTGCTGGCTAACAATATAGGACTAAATGCTCTGTCAGCAACTCTGCCTCAGACGGGGGAGACCCCTTTCTTCAACAATAATCCTTTTCCTTTAACCATAAGCTGTTGTCCACTTGCCCCCAATCACTCCTCTCTTTTTTTGCTTGTTCATTTATTAAGAGAAATGAAACACATGAACCAACAAGGAGTCCAAAAGCCCGAGACCTGAATGAGGAAGGGTCTTGGTCCTTGTAAAACGTAAAGAACAGGTTTGGCTATAGAAGGAGAAAGGAACAGATCACAGCAGAGGAAGGGGAGGCTGTGGCAGCACGGAGTTCACAGGGTAAAAAGCCAAGGCTGAAAGAGAGGTGGCTTTGCAGGATTCAGAACCCAATGGAGGACCGGGTGCGGTGGCTCACACCTGTAATCCCAGCACTTTGGGAGGCCAAGGCGGGCGGATCACTTGAGGTCAGGAGTTCAAGACAAGCCTGGCCAACATAGCGAAACTCCATCTCTACTAAAAATACAAGAATTAGCTGGGCGTGGTGGTGGGCGCCTGTAATCCCAGCTACTCAGGAGGCTGAGGCATGAGAATCACTTGAACCCAGGAAGCAAACGTTGCAGTGAGCTGAGATCTCGCCACTGCATTCCAGTCTGGGTGACAGAGTGAGACTCTGTCTCAAAAAAAAAAAAAAAAAAAAGAGAACTCACTGGAGAGAAGTACATACAGGAAGTGCCAGAGAGCTTCTCAAATCATTCAGCCCAGACCATTTCTTCAGCCTATAGGTGACTCTGGCACCCCATTCATCCATCCTGGAGCCCCATGTTTGAATCTGACCACCATAGTTGAAGAGGGATAAGAGACAGGGAAGGTGACCAGGACAAGGAGAGATGTGGTCAATCACATCAGGAGCTTCCCATCCCAGAAGGTGTTCACATGTAGGGACTGGCAAGAGTATTGAGTCCTCAAGGACCACATGGAAGTTAAAATCACAAAAAGGTTGAAAGTCCCTTCAAGCTCTACAGTCCTGTAAGTCCAGGAATAGTAGAAGGATCTAGAGAGAAGAGGAGCCTTGGAGAGAAGGGGAAAGAAAAGGTCTGACAGCTGACATACAGGGGAGAGTCTCTTAGTCTCTCTTCACCCAGCCACAGACTAGGCCACTTGGGAAAGTCACCCATGGATTTCCTTCCTCTCTCTCATGTGTAAATACACAAGATGCCATCAGAGGCCTATAGAATCTTGTGGAATAGGCTGAGTCCATTTCATTTTATCTTCCTACTCAAGGTCCTTCAAAGACAGGGATCCCAGATTCTCTTGGATTTCAACAAGCAAACACATCTTTCAGAAAATAATACAGACTAATGCTTCCCTTTCAGTGGAAGGGAATTTAAGAAGACCAGAGGATTAGGCCATAAAAAGTACTGATATAAGCTACAGTGGGATGAACTTTGAAAATATTATTCTGTGCAAAGGAAGCCAGTCACCAAAGACCATAAACTATGTGATTCCATTCACATAAAAGCCCAGAGTCAGGAAATCTATAGAGGCAAAGTACATCTTATGTTTGTGGGAGGAGAGGAGAATACAAGGGTAATAGCCAAAGCACACAAGATTTCTTTTTGAGGTGATGAAAAAGTTCTAAAATTGACGGTGGTAATGGCTACACATACCTATGAAGATACTAGAAACCACTGAATTGTACATTTAAATGGATGAATTGTGTAGTATATGGATTATGTCACAATAAAGCTACTTTTTAAAAAAGAAGAACCTACAGAAAGGTGGCTGGATGACTCCAAAGCCCACAGCACCTTGGTGAGAGGCACTGCTCTCACCACTGTGACCTGCCCCCGTGGGTCGTGGTCCTTCCAGACCTTAGGAAACCCAAGGGACTCCAGAGGCCCAATTCTCAACTACAGCACCTGGAGTGGTGTCTTGCCACAGAAGATGCAGACAGCAAGACAGTTTGACAGCTCTAACCACGAGAGACACCTGCAGAAGCTGCTACAGAGCCCAGAAATAGCCGAGGTTTACCCACTGGACTAGGGTCCCCTCTGAACTGGAGCTTGCCTCCCCAGCCTCTTCGGCTGTGCCCAGTAGAGAGATACACAGAAGACGCTGGGCAAGAGGAAAGAGAGGCCATTTTCTCAGCCTCTTTCGCCCAAAGGCCCTCCCAGTTTGTGGTTTCCTGGACTCAGCAGCCCAGGGCCTGTCCCCAATCATGGAGGGAAGGAGGCAGCTTCATGGTTTATTCTCTGGCCTCATCTCCCTCTCCCCCTCAGCCCACCCACTCCAACCACTCTGCTTGCTCTCTTTCCTTTAACACATCACATCCACTCACTGCTTCCAGCACTCTTTCCCAAAGAGTCCCCTCCCTTTCCTCCTTCAAATCTTGGTTCAAATGTCCCTTTCTCTGCCCAGGCCACCTCATTTACAATTCTAACCCCAATCTTCCTTACCCTTCTTTATTGTTTTTCCATAGCATATGTCATACCAGGGTTTGACATGTGATTAGGATTTATGGCCTAATCCTCTGGTCTTCTTAAATTCCCTTCCACTGAAAGGGAAGCATTAGTCTATATTATTTTCTGAAAGATGTGTTTGCTTGTTGAAATCCAAGAGAATCTGGGATCCCTGTCTTTGAAGGACCTTGAGTAGGAAGATAAAATGAAATAGACTTGGCCTATTCCACAAGATTCTCCTTATTAAGTGTATATTACCCACTACTACCAGGCCTCCTTGCTCACAATACAGCTTCTTTTAGCCTCCAGAGCCCAGCTGGAGAGCCAGGAGGCTGTGATTAACTACCTTTAGATAATGAGCCTGTAACACCAAATCTAATAGAACAATCACCCTAGCCTTTTCTACCTTTGCTTCCAAAACACCGTTACCAGGGTACACCTGAGAGGATCTGGGGAGAGCTGGCTCCTTCCAGTTTTACTCACCTCCTCTAAGAACAGTGCCTTCTCCTGGCCACCTAGATTTTCTTATTTAAGGGACACCTGCAACCTGTTTTCATATGTTATCCCTACTAAAACATCATAAAGTGGGCTGGGAAAATACAAGTAAACCCCTGTGCCAACATGGTAACTGTACCTCCTCTCATCTAGTGATTCCTTATTTACTTAGTGCTTTCCTTTACAGGACCATAAACTCCTGGAGAGCAGAGGCGAGGTGTGTCCTGCTCACCATGGAGAACACAGGTGCACGATATCCATTGGAGTGCAGTAGTAAGGACCCATTTATTGTGTCTATTATCATCATTATGTGGTGTGTCCTGGATGTCCGTGAGTGAGCCACTTGCCAAGTGTGTACACCCATAAAGCAGAATGGAACCCAAGAGCAGCCAAAAAAGACGCCTGGCACCTTTGATGGGTACATTTACCCAGTGATCACCAACTCTTCCCCATTCCCCAAAGTTCTGCAAAGGACGCAGGAAAAGTAAAATTCAAGGAATAGTGTTCCTACATCCGTAGCAAAGTTCTCGACCCAAAACACAAAGCCTGAGACGGGTGGAGCAACGGAGCTTGGGAAGCTGTCCCAGGCGCCCTAGCTGACCTCTCCGCACCACCTAGGGCTGCCTGAGCGCCCCCTGCGGGTCCACGGAGCCCGGGAGACGCGTCTGGCCGCGTAGACCGTCCACATACTTGCCCCCTGCTTCTCTCAAGTCGCCTCTCGCTTCAGAGGTCAGAGGACCAGGGGAAGACGCTCAGGCAGTCCGAGGGCCAGAGGTGAAGGGAGCGAAGGAGACTCAGAAGGGGGAGCCCCAGGCAGGGGCTGAAGAGAATCGCGCGCGCAATAGGCTGAGGCGGGAAACGTGGGAAAGTTGGGGTGGGAAGTTTGCGACGCGGAACAGAGAAAAGAGCAGAAAGGACGCAAGATCCCCGCACTGAAGACGCAAACGCGAGCCGGGGAGCGCCCCGAAGGGTGCTGGGGGCGAGAGAGGGGCGGGGGCCCGGGTGGGCGCGCGGCGCCTGCCTACCCACCTGAGGCTGCCATGCCGCCGGGCGCCGCTCACATCCCCGGCTCGCTGCGTGGCCCGGGCCTGGGCCGGGGCCTGCGGCGTCCTGGCGCGGGCAAGAGGGGAACCCGGCTCCGCGCAGGACCGGCCGCCGCTCTGGCGCTTCCTCCCGCCGGGCAGTCCGGCCTCGCCGTGAGGGCGTGTCCACAGGGTCCGCCCCGCCTGCGGGGCTCGGCCCGCGGCACCTGCGCCCGGGCCGTTGGGGAGGGGAAGTGAGAAGGCCAGGCCGGCCGCTGGCCAGCACCCCTCCCCCATAGCCCCCTGCTCAGGGGCAGAGAGGAGGCGGGGGCTTCGCGCCACGTGCGCGCCACTCTGGAAAGCAGCCCTGATCTGCCACCAAAGGGCAGCCAGGGGTGGAGGGGGAGTGAGGAGGGGGCGGAGGGGGAGTGTCGGGGTGCCAGGCTTCTGGGCGCCGGGGCGGGGAGTGAGCACCAGCTGTCCAAGCCACCTCCTCATCCCCTGGGGCTCTGTTCCTAAGACCCTGCTGCCCCTGCAGGAAAGGGGAGCGGACGGGAAGGGGAAGAGGAGGAGGGCTGGGCACCTGGCCCTGGGTGCTCCGGGTTGCCCTGAGTGCCCTCCTGTGACCTTTCTGCAGTTCCTTGGATCTGGTCTCCTGATGGCACGTGAACATTGATTGTCATCTCACATGATAAATGTAAGATAATAGAGTTTCTCTGCCGTTCATTTCCTGTGTTGCTCTCGGCTGGGCAGCACCTTACACACGTTTTGCATTGTATCCTCACAGAAACCCTCTGAGGTAGCGCCTATCACTATCTGTACATTAGAGCCGAGGAAACAAGCCCAATACCTTGCTCAGGCTTCCAGAGAGAATAAAAGCTCCTGGAGGTTCAGTACCAAGCCAGTCTGCTTCAGAGCTAGCGCTCTTGCTTAACCTTTGCCTTCACCTGTACTCTTCTTGGATGCCTCCCTTTGCCTGCTACTGAAATTCACCTAAACAGCACATGCCCTTGGAGTTCTCAACCATCCAGGGGTCAGAGGATGGACCCAGAAAGCAGAGATGAGGGAAGGTTAGGGCTCAAGTCTAGGTGGAAATAAATGAAACGGATCTAAGAATGGGAATATCAGGATGAGGCCGTGCATTCATTTTCTACTGTTGCCATAAGAAATTAATACACATTTAGTGGCTTAAAACAATGCCAACTTACTATTTTACAGCTCTGTGGCTCGGAAGTATGAGTCTCCATGGGCTAAAATCAAGGTGGAGACTGGGTTGGGTTTCTTTCTGCCAAACAGAAGGGAATCCATTTCCTTGGCTTTTTCAGCTTCTAGAAGCCATCCACATTCCTTGGCTCATGGCCCCCTTGTTCCATCTTCAAAGCCAAATGGCCCTGCTTCTGTCATGACATCTCTTTCTCTGACTCTCTTCTGTCTCCCTCTTCCAGTTTTAAGGACCCTAGTGATTACATTGGGCCCTCCTGGATAGGCCAGGAAAATCTCCCTATCTGGTCACCTTGCCTGAACACTGGTCTTCCTGACTCTACCCACTTCCTTCTCTCGCCGAGGCCTCTCTGCCTCTTCACAAGCCCCTGGGCCTGGCCAGTTTGTGTTCTTTGTCAGAGACATTTCTGCTGAGGGTGCATCTGTCCATTCAAGGTCAACTCCCCTGGCGTTCCCACTGTTCAAATGCATGTTTCTCCCTTCCAGCTCTGGATGTTAGGGAGAAAGGGCCCTTTCTTTCCTCCTAACCAAGTGCCTCTGGACAACTTTTAACCTGAAGGACATTTTAACTTGTTAAACCATTAGAAGCCCCCTCCAGGTGCAGGTAAGGTTTTGGGTGCCAGGTCAGCTATCCAAACTCTGCTTCCGCTCCTGCATAGCACTGACCTCTGGAATCGGGGCGAGAAAATCCCTGCTTCTTCCATCTTCGGGATGTGACTTCATAGCCTCTCAGACCTGGGGATCAGAGCCTTTTCCCTGGTTAGCAAAACCTCGCTTGCTAGGACAAAATGTGAAGGTGGAGGAGTGTGTCACCGTGGATACTCATGATCCATCTTAATTCTCTTAGCTATCCTATGAGGAAGGTACTAAGAGTACACGCATTTTACAGATAAGAAGTTAAGTAACTTTTGCCCAAGGGCACACAGCTAGTAATTGCAGCGCTGAGTTTTGAACCCGGACAGTCTGGCTTCAGAGCCCATGCTTCTGCCACTAGATTAGGTGGTAAATGCTTGAAGCAGGCCCTGCTATGACACAAGGGCCCCACAAGTCACCACTAGCCTTTGTTGGCATCATCTCACATTGCAGGTAGACAGTAGCTCTCTGTCACCCGTGAGCTCTCCTGCCTCACTCTCGCCAGAATTGCCTTATTCTCACAAAGGACAAACATCCATAGACGTCCCCACACTGGAGTACCCCCCGTATCCCCTACCTCCCTGCCCCCCTCCCTGTCAGTGTCCTGTGAGACATCAGTGTCTTGATGGCAGGGCTGTGTGTCTCTCACCACTGCATCTCCAAGGCCCAGCACCAGGCCCAGCACACAGTGAGTGTTTAACTGCTTTGTTTGTTTTTAAATTGTCAAGGCCAACCTGCTCATTTTACAGATGAAGATACTGATATACAGGCTGAATGGCCTGCTCAAGCTCCCACAGCTTTCATTCAAAGGACTTGTTCTTTGTTTTGTTCGGCAGAGCAAGAGGACTCAGGCGTTCATATGGGTAGGGTGGAGTGCGTGAAGACTGGACTCTGCAGGACTGGCAGGTGGCAGGTAGGACATCACAGGTGGGGACGGGGAAAAGGAATTTGAGGGCACCAGTGCCTGTTTTTGCCTTGTGAACTCCCTGGCTTGATAAAGACTCCTGCCCTTCCTACCTACCTGAGACAGTTTCAGCCCAGTAGGGCATTATATCAAAACTCGATGCAGGCAATTTGGGAACATTTGTTGCTTTCAGGAACAAGTATTCTTGCAGATGAAACCTAGAAGCCTAGCCCTCCTTCCCTGCTCACTGAAATGGCCACTCCCCATGAAGGCCCTGCCACAGCCTGTGGGTTCCTCCTTGGGCCATTTTGAGTGATGGCAGTGCCCATTCCAGGCCCTGGACCTCAAGTTCAGGGAAATAAAATGTTGGGTATCCACTGCGTGGCTCTGATAAGGTAATTCACCTGACTCATGGCCACTGGGCTAGTAAGTTTCAAAGCTAGATTTTGAATTCGAATCCATTTATTAAGCCAGAATTGCCTCCCTTGTCATGTGTTGTGCTTTAGAAGCCACGACAGGCAGCTGTCTCATGGCCATTGTTCTCATGGCAGCTCAGGACAACATCCTAGAGTAGTTGTGCCGCCTTGATGATTCATATTGAGCATGTGGTCACCTCAGAACGCCAGCTCTTTTTCATGTAACTTGTAGAAGCCATGCCTTTCCCTCGGCCACACTGCAGTTGTACGGTTGCGTTTGCTTTGTTGGTGGGGGTGCTTGGAACCCAACTGCCATAATTTAATGCTTAATTAAACATACAGGCCAGGAGCAGTGGCTCATGCCTGTAATCCCAGCACTTTGGGAGGCCGAGGTGAGTGGCTGACCTGAGGTCAGGAGTTCAAGACCAGCCTGGCCAAATGGTAAAACCCCCTCTCTACTAAAAATACAAAAATTAGCCAGGCGTGGTGGCAGACCCCTGTAATCTCAGCTACTTGGGAGTCTGAGGCACAAGAATCACTTGAACCTGGGAGGCGGAGGTTGCAGTGACCAGAGATCACGCCATTGCACTCCAGCCTGGGTAACAGAGTGAGACTGTTTCAAAAAAGAAAAACAACAGCAACAGCAAAAAACATTATATGTTAGATTGGGGCCAGTGTTCCAGCCTGTCAAGATTGTTTCAACTCAGGATTCCATCACTGATAGCAGAATTTAACAACTGAACTACCAAAAATAACTTTAGCAACAAGAAAAGGAAATGTCACAGAGATTGCTCATTGCACACCTAATATTCATTCTCCCCTAATTTCTTAGGAACAGAATTCCGATTTTATTTGGGGACCACAATGTGCTCCACTAAAAGACCATTCCTCAGCCTCTCTTGCAACTTAGAGGAGGCTGATAAGGTATAAATGGAAGTCATTGGCTGGGGCGTCCCAGAAAATTCCTTATAAGAGACTTAACTCTGCTGACAGACACCCTTTTTGCTTGTCTTCCTTTCTTTTACTTCCTGCCTGTAATGTGAATGTGATGGCTGGAGCTCCAACAGACCTCTTAGATCATGTGGTGACTATGTGGATGGACCCCACACACTAAAGATGGTAGAGCAGAAAGCTAGGCTGAGCCTGATTCCCTGATGACCAAGGAGCTCCCAAACAAGCTCCAGTTTTCACATATCTGACATCCTTTACAGGAGAGGAAAAACAATTACGTCTCTGTCTTGATTGAGCCATGATTATCTGGGTGTTCTGCTATGTGTAGCCCAACCTAACTCTTTACTGATAAGAGAATGGAAGCTAGCATTTATTGAGCACTGACTATGATTCATGAACTCTCTTATGCTATCTCAGTTAATTCTCATAATAATTCTGCATGACAGGTATTCACTTCACAGATAAGGAAACTGAGAGTAAGTTAGATTAGATCATGTTTCCTGGGTCATTCAGCAGGCAGCAGACCTGGACTTCAAACCCAGATCAGGGCCATGAGTGGTGACTCATGCCTGGAATCATGCCTTTGGGAGGCTGAGGTGGACAGATCACCTGAAATCAGGAGTTTGAGACCAGCCTGGACAACATGGAGAAACCCTGTCTCTACTAAAATACAAAAATTAGCTGGGCGTGGTGGTGCGTGCCTTTAATCCCAGCTACTCAGGAGGCTGAGGGAAGAGAATTGCTTGAACCTGGAAGGAGAAGGTTGCAGCGAGCTGAGATTGCACCACTGCACTCCAGCTTAGGCAACAGAGCAAGACTCTGTCTCAAAAACAGTAACAACAACAAAACCCAGATCAGTCTGAGCCCAGCGTCCATGATCTTCCCATAGTACAATAACAGCACGGTGACATATTGAGTGGCTTCCAAAGGGTTGATTTGAAAGTACTCCCTGAGGACATGTGGTGTTCTCAAGTGGGGGCTACTGTGCATCCTAGGCACTTCAAGTCGTGTGCAGATGGTGGCTTCCTTTGTGCATGAATGCATATCTTGCATATTTTCTACTTCTGCCTTTTGAGGTACTGAGGCGGAAAGTCTAGGCAGCTGTGACAAAAAAAAATTTAGGACTTGGCTTCATAGACTCTTAGAGTGTTAGAGTTGGAAAACGCCCCAAGAGGTCATTATTGGACACATGTGGAAACTAAGGCCAAGAGAGGCAAAGTGACCTTTCTAACACCATGCTGTGAGTTGGAGGTAGAACCAGGACTAGAACCCTGGTCCCTATTCCTAATCTGGTGCTTTTTTGCTATATCCAACCACCTACTTTCTCCCCACCAGTACCTTCGAAAAGCAACTGTAGAAATTCTTTTCTTGATCTGATGCTTTAACTTTGCAGTTCTTCTCTGTAAATCTACCAGTTCAACCAAACCTTGAACCTCTTACATAAGCCTCACTTGGTCGTGATCTATCATTTGTTTGATATACTGCCAATTTGCTAATATTTTGTTAAAAAATTTTTTGCAAGTATGTTCATGGGAGATATTGGTCTGTAATTTCCTTCTTTGTGATGTCTTTTGTCAGTTTTTCGTATCAGGGTTAATCTAGCCTCATAAAAGAAGTGTGGAAGCATTCCTTCTCCTCTATTTTCTGATAGACAAAGATCAGTGTTTCCTTAATGTTTGATAGAATTAGCCAATAAAACTCTCTAGGTTTAAATTTTTCTTTGTGAGATTTTGCTAGAAATTTCAATTTCCTCAATAGATATGAGGCTATTCAGAGTAAGTTGTCTTTTTCAAGAAATGTGCCCATTTTATCTGCTTTTTTTTAGATTTATTGACATGAAGTCATTTATAATGTTTTCTTTTTATCTTTTTAATGTCTGTAGGATTTGTAATGATAGCTCCTCTTTTATTTCTTTTTTTAATTTTTAATTTTTGTCAGCACATAGTAGGTGTATATATTTATGGGGTACATGAGATATTTCCTCTTTCATTTCTGGTACTGGCAATTAGTGTTTTCTCTCTCTTTCTCTCCCTCTCTCTCTCTCTTTCGTGTGTGTGTGTCTGTCTGTCTGTCTCTATCAATCTAGATAGATGTTTATCAATTTTCTCGATCTTTCCAAATAACTAGTTTTTGGTTTTGTTAATTTTTCTATTGTTTGTTTTCCACTTCACTTTTTTCTGGTCTCGTCTTTGTTATTTCCTTCCTTTTACTTACTTTAGTAAGTTTAAGGTTCACTTTGCTCTTATATAACAAAAGTTGAATCTTTGGCCCCTGATTTTTTTCCTTCCATCTTTTCTAATGTAAGCATTTAAAGTTCTAAATTTCCCCAATTCAGTAGCTTTGCTGTATCTGCAAAATTTTGATATATTTTCATTGTAGCTTAGTTCAACATATTTTCATGTCCCCTGTGATTTCTTCTTTGAGCCATAGTTATTTAAAAGTGAGTTAAGCTGAGCACAGCGCCCTGTAATCCCAGGACTTTGGGAAGCCAAGACAGGAGGATCACTTGAACTCAGGAGTTCAAGACCAGCCTGGGCAAAATAGTGAGACCTTGTCTCTACAAAAAATTTTAAAAATAAAAAAATTAGCCAGGCCTGGTGGTGTGTGCCTGTAGTCCCAGCTACTTGAGAGGCTGAGGGGGAAAGATTGCTTGAGCCCAGGAAGTTGAGGCTGCAGCGAGTTAAGATTGTGCCACCATACTCCAGCCTGGGTGACAGAGTGAGACCCTATCTCAAAAAAATTAAAAATGAGTTAATATTTATATATTTAGATTTTTAAAACATGTATTATTCTTATTTATTTATAATTTAATTATGGTCAGAAAGCAGACTGCATGAACCTTTTAAATTTATTGATTTTTTTGTTCAAATCTTTGTTAAAAACATAAAAGTAAAAATAAGATTTTAAAAAGTTTACTGATGCTTGCTTGATGGCCCAGCTTATAATGGATCTTGGTGAATGAGCATTTGAAAAGAACACGTGTTCTGCAGTTGCTGGGTACAGTGTCAATAAATCAAGATGGCCAGGTAATACTGGACTGTACTCGACCTTGTACGTGACACTTGTAGAGACTCTGGATCCCATTATGCCTCTGAAAAGTTTTATTTTTAAGCAGGCGGTTATTTTGGCTCAACTCAAACTGCAAACTCTGTCTTCTCTACTGTGGTGGGCAGCAGTGAAACTCTCTGCCCAATTTTTTCAGCCTGTGACGGGCTGCTCAGAGCCTGCCCTACACAGCTATAGTTCAGAAGTCGGCCAGAGGTTTGGGCAGAGTTCATGCACAGGGCCTGGAGCTCTGCTCTCGCTCAGTCCTTACTGAGATAACGCCCTCCTTTCCAGCTGCTGTGTCCTTTGGTTCTCCAACACAGTTGCACAGTATAGGATCTATCTGAATTTTAGCCACCGCATAGGGCATGACATGGGGCCTGCCCTCTGGCAGGGGGCTATGAAACTGAGAAACCCAGTGCTGTTCCTCTCCTTTCCTTTATTTTCCTTTTCTTCCCTTTCCTTTTTTCTTTTTTGAGACAGAATCTCACTCTGTCACCCAGGCTGGAGTACAGTGGCACAATCTTGGCTCATTGCAACCTCTGCCTCCCAAATTCAAGTGATTCTCCTACCTCAGCCTCCCAATAGCTGGGACTACAGGTGTGTGCCACCACTCCCAGATAATTTTTGCATTTTTTAGTAGAGACGGGGTTTCACCATATTGGCCAGGCTGGTTTCGAACTCCTGACCTCATGACCCACCCACCTCGGTGTCCCAAAGTGCTGGGATTACAGGCTTGAGCCACCGTGCCAGGCTGCTGTTTCTTTCTTCTAAGCGTTGACTCTTCTCCTGTGTTTGTCTACTTTTTTCTTGTTCTCCATTGCCTTTAGGTTCTTGTTTTTGTTTGTTTTGTCCAGTTAATAGTGCTGCCTCTGGAAGGACTGGTCCAAGAAACAACTCAGGTATTGCTGGGAGCATCTTGAGCCAAAAAGAGAGGTGGACTCGCTGAACAATGCATGCGGTGCCACTCTGTAAGCAATGCTGAAACATCATAGGAATAAATCAGTGACAAATCAAGTTTTTTTGTTTTGTTTTGTTTTTGAGACAAGGTCTTGCTCTGTGACCCAGGCTGGAGTGCAGTGGTGCAATCTCAGCTCACTGCAACTTCTGCCTCCTGGGTTCAAGGGAGTCTCATGCCTCAGCCACTTGACTAGCTGGGATTACAGTCAAGCACCACCATGCCTGGCTAATTTTTGTAACTTTACTGGAGACAGGATTTCACCATGTTGTTCAGGCTGGTCTCAAACTCCTGACCTCAAGTGATCTGCTCATCTCGGCCTCCCAAAGTGCTGGGATTACAGGCTTGAGCCACTACACCCAGCCTAACTCAAGTTTCCATGTGTGACTCCATTATCTAATAGATGAGATGCAAATTGTTTCCTGATTAAGCAAACACAGTCCTCAAATGGATGTTTAAGAACAAAGAAAGTCCTCAATTAACCCACACACACTTCTAGGTCAATACACATATATCTAACTGATCCTTTTTAAAAGTTGTGTCATACTCCATAGTATAGGTATACCACAATGTACCAATTCTCTACTTAGCAAAGTTCAGTTCTTTTCCTTCAGGTTAAGTACATATTTTTGCCCCTACAAAAGTCATGCTACAATAAATCTCCTTGAACATATTTCTTGATGTGCTGGTGCTATTCTTTTTGTAGGATAGATTATAAAAAGTATTGTCAGAGGTGTGCGAACCAGAGCAACTCCATCTTGAATAGGGGCTAGGTAAAATAAGGCTGAGATCTACTGGGGTGAATTCCTAGACGGCCAAGGCATTCTAACTTACAGGGTGAGATAGGAGGTTGGCACAAGATACAGGTCATAAAGATCTTGCTGAGAAAACAGGTTGCAGTAAAGAAGCTGGCCAAAATCCACCAAAACCAAGATGGCAACAAGAGTGACCTCTGGCCATCCTCACTGCTATACTCCCACCAGCTCGATGACAACTTACAAATGCCATGGCAACCTCAGGAAGTTACCCTAGATGGTCTAAAAAGGGGAAGCATGAGTAATCCACCCCTTGTTTAGCATATCATCAAGAAATAACCATAAAAATGGCAGACCAGCAGCTCTTTTATTTCTTTACTTGCCTAATAAACTTGCTTTCACTTTACGGACTTGTCCTGAATTCTTTCTTGGAGAGATCCAAGAACCCTCTCTGGGGGTCTAGATCGGGACCCCTTTCCTGTAAGAGTATTGCTAAATCAATGGATATGTGCACTTCAAAATACATATTACTATAATACTTCCCAGAGAGGCTGCAGAAGTTCTCATTCCACACCCATATCAATAGTCTCACCAATCTTTTTTATTTTTTGCCAATCTGATGAATTTTTTAAAAGTTATGCTCATTATGATGCTAATTATCATTTCCTTGAATACCAGTGGATTGAGAATCTTTTCAGATTGCTTATAATTTGCATTTTTTTTTTCTGGAAGTGCCTGGGGATATGTTTGCCAAATTCTAATTGGATTAATAGTCTTTTTTTTTTTTGGTTTGTAATAGCTAAGGTACATTAGCAACTTTTACCCTGTGTCATATATATTCTAGTATTTATTTTAGTCTATTGCAAGGTTCTTTGAACTGACTGCACCATGGGTCACACCCTGGTTAAGCCATGGTGACCCCTGTGACCCACACATACACCTCCAGATGGACTCCTGGAGCCAGAAAGTCTGAGTCAACCTTGTGACACTGTATCCTGCAGTGCCTGATTAACTGACCTTGCAACATTCTGCCATTGTTCCTACCTCAACCATTCCTGCCTCAACTGATAAGCCAACTTTGTGACACTAGACCTTGGACCTTATGGCACCTCCCCCACTCCCCCCAGCAACACTCCCCCAGCTTGCAAAAAACACCCTCAAATGTAACTTCTGCAACTTTCCACTGTCTACCCCAAACCTATAAAACCAACTCCTATCCCACCACCCTCCACTGACTCTCTTTTCAGACTCAGCCCACTCGCACCCAGGTGAATAAACAGCCATGTTGCTCACACAAAGCCTGTTTAGGTGGTCTCTTCATTCAGAGCACACCTAACATCTATCATTTGTCTCCTGACTTTGTTTATGGTTTCTTTTACTATATAAAAAATACGTTATTTTTTCAGAGGCAATGCATGACTTATTTTTAGATGTGACTCTTAGGGTTTCTGAAATTCATCTTCTACTTCAGAAGGTCTTTTTTACTTTACAGTTTTATAAATAACTTCTTACATTTGTATTTAATATTTTTATTTTTTACATTTAGGCTTTTAATCCATCTGGAGTTTATTTTTGCATATGAAGTGGGGTAGAAGTGTAACTGTGTTTCCCTCCAGATGGATAGTCAGTTCTGCTAACACCATATATTAAGTAAACCATCCTTCCCCCTCTGAATGAAATGTCATCTTTATTTATATCAAGCTCCCATTTGAATTTGTTTCTGGATTCCTTATTAGGTTCTACTTGTATTGTTTATTCCTGTGATATATATGGCTTTTATTATAATAGCATTGTAGTAAGTTTTATGACATAGTATATAAGGTTGAATTGTGCTTAGCTGCTAGTAATGGATATAAATAACAGGGGTTTACATAAGAAGTAATTTTATTTCTTTTATGTAAAAGAAGTCTGATATAGGGGTGGGTGTGGTGGCTCATTGTAATCCCAGCACTTTGGGAGGCTGAGGTGAGTGGATCACCCAAGGTTAGGAGTTCCAAACCAACCAGGCCAACATGGTGAAACTTCATCTATTAAAAATACAAGAAAAATTAGCCGGGTATAGTAGTGCATGCTTATAGTCCCAGCTACTTGGGGGGCTGAGGCAAGGGAATCGATTGAACCCAGGAGGTGGAGGTTTCAAGGACCCAAGATTGCACCACTGCACTCCAGTCTGGGTGACAGAGTGAAATTCTGTCTCAAAAAAAAAAAAAAAAAAAAAAAAGAAATGTGATATAGGATGCCCAGGATTGGCATGGAAGAACCATGCTCATCAGGAGCCCAGGCTTCTGTGCTATTCTTAGCAGTAGTTTTCACTCTTATGATCTCCTCATGCTCCAAGATGGCTGCTGAAGTGCTAGCCATAAATCCCTTATTCCAGGTAGGAAGAAAACGGAGTAGGGAAGGGCCAAAAGGTCACAGGCCAGCTGTCTGGCCTCTTTTTAAAAGTTTTTTTTAAAAACTCTCAACTAACAGATTTATTTATACTCTCATCTGAAAGGTAAGCAAAGAAATAAATTCCTTTAGCTGCTAAATGTGTGTGTGTGGTTTTTTTTTTAAAGACGGAGTTTCACCATGTTGGTCAGGCTGGTCTTGAACTCCTGACCTCAGATGATCCACCCGCCTTGGCCTCCAAAGTGCTTGGATTACAGGCGTGAGCCACCACGCCCGGCCCAGCTGCTAAATGTTAATAAAGCATTTTGTTAGTCTCAGCCACAATCTAGTCAGGTAAACCTTCCCCATCCCCATTCTTTTTCTGTTAATCGGTTATTCTCAGACATTTATGCTTTTTAATTAATAGATATTTTAGAACAGTTTTAGAATTATGGAAAAATTGAACATATAGTACAGAGTTTCCATATATCCTGCCTGTTTCTCACATAACCCCTCCCACCACATATGGACAGTTTTCCTATTTTTAACATCTTGCATTAGCGTAGTACATTTATTACAATTAACGAACAAATACTGGTATTTTACTATTAACTGAAGTCCATAGTTTACATTAAGATTTACCCTGTATTGTATACTTCCACGAGTTTTAACATATTCATAATGTCATGTGACCACCATTACAGCATCAAACAATATTTCACCACACTAAAAACTCGCTGTGCTTCATTTATTCATCCCTTCCTGAACACCCCTGAACTCCTGGCAACCATTAATCTTTTTATTATCTCTACAGTTTGTGATATAGTTTGGCTCTTTGTCCCCACCAAAATCTCATCTCAAATTGTAATCCCCATGTGAGGAGGAAGGAACCTGGTGGGAGGTGATGAGATCATGGGGGTGGTGTCCCCCATACTGTTCTCGTGATAGGGAGGAAGCTCTCACAAGATTTGATGGTTTGAGAAGTGGCAGTTTCTCCTGTGCACTCTCTCTCCTGCCACCTTATGAAGAAGGTACTACTTGCTTCTCCTTAACCTTCCACCTTGACTGTAATTTTCCTGAGGCCTCCTCAAACATGTGGAACTGTGTCAATTAAACCTCTTTTATTTATAAATTATCCAGTCTCAGGTAGTTCTTTATAGCAGTGTGAGAACAGACTAATACAGTTTGCCTTTTCCCAAATGTCATACAGTATGCAGCCTTTCCATAGGAAAGGAATATGCATTTAAGTTTCCTCCATGTCTTTTCATGGCCTAAGAGCTCATTTCATTTATCATTTAATAATCTTCCATTGTATGATATACTACAGTTGGTTTATCCATTCATCGATTGAAGGACAGCTTGATTGTTTCCAGTCTTTGGCAATTGTGATTAAACGTACTTCTAAACATTTGTATGGAGGGTTGTTGTTGGTTTTTGTTTCCTGGGTCTTTTTTTTTTTTTTTTTTTTTTTTTTTTGAGGCAGGATCTCCCTCTGTTGCTCAGGCTGGAGTGCAGTGGTGTGATTATAGCTCACTGCAACCTCAAAACTTGAATTTAAGGGCTCGAGCAATCCTCCTACCTCAGCCTCGTGCGTAGCTAGGACTATTAATTTTCAAATTTTTTGTAGAGACAAGGGCTTGCTACGTTGAGCTCAAACAATCCTCCTGCTTTGCCCTCCCAAAGTGCTGGGATCACAGGCATGAGCTGCAGCACCTGGCCTCTGGGCAGATTTTTGTGTGGACATAATTTCAACACAATTGGGTAAATATCTAGAAGCACAATTGCTGAATTATACAGCAAGGTTGTGTTTAGCTTTGTTGTTGTTGTTGTTGTTGTTGTTGTTTTGGGGTTTTTTTTGAGACAGAGTTTTGCTCTTATTGCCCAGGCTGGAGTGCAATGGCGCGATCTCGGCTCGCTGCAACCTCCCCATCCCAGGTTCGAGCGATTCTCCTGCCTCAGCCTCCCGAGTAGCTGGGATTACAGTGTGTACCACCACACCCAACTAATTTTTATATTTTTAGTAGACACAGGTTTTCACCATGTTGGCCAGGCTGGTCTTGAACTCCTGATCTCAGGTGGTCTGCCTGCCTTGGCCCCTCGAAAGTGCTGGGATTACAGGCGTGAGCCACCGTGCCTGGCCCACATGTTTAGCTTTGTAGGAAACTGCCAAACTATCTTCCAAAGTAGCTGCACCACTTTGCATTTCTGTCAGCAATGAATGAGAGGTCCTGTTGTTCTACATCCTCCCCAGCATTCGGTGCTGTCAGTGGCTTTGGATTTAGGCTATTCAAATAGGTTTTTTAAAATTATTTTTTAGGCTGGGCATGGTGGCTCACGGCTGTAATCCCAGCACTTTAGAAGGTCAAGGTGAGTGGATCACCTGAGGTCAGGAGTTTGAGACCAGCCAGGCCAACATAGTGAAACCCGTTCTCTACCAAAGATACAAAAATTAGCCAGGCTTGGGTACATGCCTGTAGTCCCAGCTCCTTGGGAGGCTGAGGCAGGAGAATCAGTTGAACCTGGGAGGCGGAGATTGAAGTGAGCCAAGATGGCACCATGGCACCCCTGACTGGGTGACAGAACACGACTCTGTCTCAAAAAATAAAAAATAATTTTTTTTTAAATAATAGAGGTGAGGTCTCACTATGTTGCTCAAGCTGGTCTCGAACTCTTGGGCTCAAGTGATCCTCCTGCCTTGCCCTCTCAAAGCACTAGGATTACAGGTGTGAGCCACTATGCCCAGCGGTAGCTATTCAAATAGTTTTGTAGCAGCATTTCAATGTTGTTTTAATTTGCAGTCCCCTAATGACCATGGTGTTGAGGATATTTTCATATACTTATTTGCTATCTGTGTATCTTCTTTTGTGAAGTGCCTATTTGGGTATTTTGTCCGTTTTATAATCAGACTGTTTGGGGCTTTTTTACTGTTGAGTTTTAAGAGTTCCTTGTTATTTTGGATATAAGTTCTTTATTTATCCGGTGCATGTCTTGCAGAAATTTTCTCCCAATCTGTGGCTTGTCTCTTTACAGTCTGAACAGTTTCAAACTTTCACAGAGCAGTAGTTTTCAGTTTTAATTAAGCCCAACTTGTCAATTTTCTTGTTTCATGAGTTGTGCTTTGGTGTTATATCTAAAAAGTAATAGCAAAACGCAAGTGACCAAGCTTTTCTCTGATGTTATCTTCTAAAATTCTTACAGGTGTGCGCTTTGTGTTTAGGTCTATAATCCATCTTGCGTTACAGGCATACCTTGTATTACTGCCCTTCACTTTATTGCACTTCTCAGATTTTGTGTTTTTTACAAATTGAAGGTTTGTGACAACCATGCATTGAGCAAATCTGTTGGGACATTTTTCCAACAGCATGTGATCACTAGCATCTGCACCACGTATTCATAATTATTGCAATCGTTCAAACGTTTGTATTATTGTTATAACTATTATGCTGATCTGTGATCAGTGATCTTAGATGTTACTATTGCAATTGTTTTAGGGAACCCAGAACTGTGCCCATGTAAGACAGTAAAATGGTTTGTATCTTACATGAAATTGGTTCATTTCATCTAAGTTTTCAAATTTGTGGGAATAGAGTTTGTTCATAATATTTCTTTATTATCCTTTCTTTCTTTGAGAGTGACTCTCGCTTTGTTGCTCAGGCTGGAGTGCAGTCGAATAATCTCAGCTCACTGCAACCTCTGCCTGCTGGATTCAAACAACTTTCATGCTTCCTCCTCCCAGGTAGCTGGGATCACAGGCACGCACCACTGTGCCTAGCTAAATTTTTGTATTTATAGTGAAGAGGGAGTTTCGCTATGCTGGCCAGTCTGGCTCGAACTCCTGGCCTCAAGTGATCCACCCGCCTCCGCCTTCCAAAGTGCTGGGATTACAGGTGTGAGCCACCATGCCCGGCTGCTTTATTATTCTTTTAATAGCCATGAAATCAGTAATGATGACTCCTTTTCTCTCTCTGTCTCTCTTTCTTTATTTTCCTTCCTTCCTTCCTTTCTTTTTCTTCTGTCTTCTCTCTCTCTTTTTTCTTTTCTTTCTTTCTTTCTTTCTCTTTCTTCTTTCTTTATTCTCTCTCTTTTTTCTTTGTTTTTTTTTTGAGACAGGGTATCACTTTGTCACCCAGGCTGGAGTACAGTGGTGCCATCTCAACTCACTACAGCCTTGACCTCCCTGGTTCAAGCAATCTTCCTGCATCAGCCTCCCAAGTAACAGGAACTACAGGCACACAACACCACACCTGGCTCACTTTGTATTTTCGATAGAGACAGGGTTCGCCATGTTGCCCAGGTTGGTCTTGAACCCCTGAGCTCAAGTGGTCCACCTGCCTCAGCCTCCCAACGTGCTAGGATTACAGGCATGAGCCCCCATGCCCAGCCTTCTATTTCTGATATTAGTAATGTATGTTTTCTCTCTTTCTTTTCCTTAGCTAGCAAGAAGTTTATTGATTGTATTAATTTTGCCAAAGAACCAACTTTCGTTTTCATTGATTTTTCTCTATTGTTTTCAGTTTTATTGTTTTCTGTTCTAATTTTTATTTATTTTTTATTATTTTTTTGAGATGCAGTCTCACCGTTGCCGGGGCCAGAGTGTAATGGTGTGATCATAGCTTACTGCAGCCTCAAAGTCATGATCTCAGGTGATCCTCCCATTTTAGCCTACTGAGTCTTTGGGCTTACCAGGAGTGAGTCACGGTACTTGGCTCTGTTTTCTGCTCTAATTTTTATTTCCTTTCTTCTGATTGTTTCAGGCTTATATTGCTCTTCTTTCTCTAGTTTCCTAACGTGGAAGTTAGAGTTTAGATCTTTTTTCTTTGCTAATATATGTGTGCAATGCTAGAAGTTTCCCTCTAGCTAATGTGGGTGGACCACTTGAGGCCAGGAGTTCAAGACCAGCCTGGCCAACATGGTGAAACCCTGTCTCTTCTAAAAATACAAAAAAGTAGCTGGGCGTGATGGTGCGTGCCTGTAATCCCAGCTACTTGGGAGGCTGAGGCAAGAGGATTGCTTGAACCCAGAGGCGGAGGTTGCAGTGAGCAGAGATTGTGCCACTGCACTCCAGCCTGGATAACAGAGTGAGACTCCATCTCGAAAAAATAAAAAATAAAAATAAAGTAATAAAAATACAAAAATTAGCCTCATGAGATGGCATGTGCCTGTAGTCCCAGCTACTGAAGAGACTGAGGCATGAGAATCACTTGAACTGGGGAGGCAGAGGTCACAGTGAGCTGAGATTGTGCCACTGCCCTCCAGCCTGGGCAACAGAGCAAGACTCTGCCTCAAAGAAAAAGAAAAAAAGTTACATTGAGACTTCTTTGACCTTTGTGTTATTTAGAAGTATGCTGTTTAATCTCCAATTATTTTGGAATTTTCCAACTGTCTTTCTGTTAATTATTTCTAGTTTAATTTCAGTGTGGTCTGAGTCTGAGAGAATACTTTGTTATTTTTGTTTTTTTGTCTTTTGAGGCAGAGTCTTGCTCTGCTACCAGGCTGGACTGCTGTGGCACAATCTCAGTTCACTGCAACCTCCACCTCCCAAGTTCACACAATTCTCCTGCCTTGGCCTCCCAAGTAGCTGGGATTATAGGCACACACCACCACACCTGGCTAATTTTTGTATTATTAGTAGAAATGGGGTTTCACCAGGTTGGCCAGGTTGGTTCAAACTCCTGACCTCAGGTGATCTGCCCACCTCAGCCTCCCAAAGTGCTGGGATTATAGGCGTGAGCCACTGCACCCAGCCTGAGAGAATAATTTGTATGACTTTTAAAAAATTCGTTAAGATATGCCAGGCATTCATTTTTTAAATTAATTTTCCAATCCCTTTGTTCAATTAATTTTTAAATTCCTTTTTTTTTTTTTTCTATGATGGAGTCTTGCACTGTCACTCAGGCTGGAGTGCAATGGTGTGGTCTCACCTCACTGTAACCTCCACCTCGCAGGTTCAAGCAATTCTCCTGCTCAGCCTCCAGAGTAGCTGTGAAGGGGAAGGGGCAGGGGAAGGGGGAGACAGAGAGAGAGAGAGGAAAAAGGAAGGAAGAAAGAAGAAAAGAAAGAGAAGGAGAAAAATGGTCACTATGTGAGGTGATAGACATGTTAATTAGGTTACAATTAAAAATGAAATAAAATAGCTTAAAAATTCTATGATGCATCAGCTACATACACACACACACACACATTTAGGTTGTTCTTTCTCAATCCATCTATCCATCTATATAGCCAGCCACTTTCTTAAGTGGTCTTCTTGCTTCTGGACATCATTTCCTCTGCATATTGCTGCCAGAAAGATCTTCTAAATCATCGTTATAAATCATACCATGGTACATCTTAAAATATTTTATAATTTTCCTTTTTTTTTTCAAAATAAAATCCAAACTACTCAGCCTGGCCTTCAAGGTCTTAGGCAATCTAATATCAATGTGCATTCCCAATTTATCTCACACTGTTTCTGCTCTTGTATCCCAGGTGCTAAGAAAATCAGACTGCTTACTACTCCCCAAATAAACTCCATACTTACAGACCAGCATGACTTTGCTTAGGGTCACTTTTATTTGGAATATAACCCTCAGGTACAATCCATGTATGCTAAAATCCTATTGCATTTGCCGGTCCAGTTCCAATATTGCGTGTTCTGAGAGTGTTTCCTGAGCCTCTGAAACTGTTCTCTACACCTATACTCTTCTTGTTTCTCACTATTATAGCATGATGTTTCTTACAATAATTTGAATACTAGCTTTATCTCTGTTCCTGGTCCCTAGCAAGAATAGAGCTTGCTATTCCTGGCATCCTCCACACCTAACACAATGACTTGTACATAGAAGACATTCCGTACATACGCCTTGAAATAATTAGCCTAAACAAGTTAGTTTCTCAAATAAAATGATAGTTCCATTGGTTTCTGATATGATTAGACTTTGCATCCCCACCCAAATCTCAACCTAATTATAATCCCCAGGTGTTGAGGGAAGAAACTCGCCTGCCACCACGCCTGCTAATTTTTGTATTTTTAGTAGATACAGGGTTTCACTATGTTGGTCAGGTTGGTCTCAAAACTCCTGACCTCATGATCCACCTGCCTCAACTTCCCAGAGTGTGCTGGGATTACAGGCGTGAGCCACCACACCTGGCCTTAATTTCCTTTTTAGATTATACAAGATTGGCAAAATGTTGATATTTATTAAATCTGGATGATGAAAATATGAGGCTTCATTATACTATTTTCTCTATTTCATGTATATGTGAACATTTTCATAATAAAAAGCTTTTATAACTACCTAAGTGTTCTGTGAGTTACCAGGAGTGAAAGGAAAAAAAGAAAAACTACTTAAGGCTAGGTGCAGTAGTTTACCCCTGTAAACCCAATACTTTGGGAGGCTGAGGTGGGAGGATCACTTGAGCCCAGGATTTCAGCCTGGGAAACATAACGAGACCCCCGTCTGTACAAATAATCAAAAAATTAGTCGGGCATAGTGGCACATGCCTGTGGTCCCAGCTACACAAGAGGCTGAGGCGGGAGGATCAATTGATCCTGGGAGGTCAAGTCTGCAGTGAGCCTTAATTTCACCATTGCACTCCAGCCTGGGTGACAGGATGTGACCCTATCTCAAAAACAAACAAACCTACCTAAAACCATAACACGGTATCTGACATATAGTAAGAGATCATCGAGCCATCATTATCATCACTATCACTGTCGTCATCATCAAACAAGACAGTTTTGGGGCTTTGTTTCTTCTCCATCCTCAACTTTTCCTCTCCAGACACGTCATCCTATTATTGTTGTAGCATATTTAAGTCTCCCTCCATCCTTCTCTTTCACTTCTCAACTCAGCCATTTTTGACTCTCTGGATGTGTTGCCTCTGATCACTCTCTTTGGTTTCTGGGCCGACATCTCTCCTGCCTTTCCTCCAACCTCTCTGGCCTCACTCTTTTTTTTTTTTTTTTTTTTTTGAGATGAAGTCTCTCTGTGTCACCCAGGCTGGAGTACAATGGCATGATCTCAGCTCGCTGCAACCTCTGCCTTCTGGGTTCAAGTGATTCTCCTGCCTCAGCCTCCCCAGTAGCTGGGATTACAGACACCTGTCACCATGCCCAGCTAATTTTTTGTATTTTTAGTAGAGACAGGGTTTCATTATGTTGGCCAGGCTGGCCTCAAACTCTGATGTCATGATCTGCCCACCTTGGCCTTCCAGAGTGCCAGGATTACAGGCCTGAGCCACTGCGCCCGGCCCTCCTTCTGTCTTTCTTGTGGACAGTTTTCACTGCCTGTTCCATATACTTTGGTGCTTCCCAGGTTCTATCTCAGGTCTGTTTCTCTCTCAGTCTGTGCACTGTCACTGGATGATCTCTTCCAGACAGTCCCTGTTTTGTTACCATCCAAATACTGCTGCCTCCAAAATTTACAATCCCAATCTGGCTTTCTCTCATAAATTTCAGCGACATATCTCCAGCCACTGGCCAGACCCTTAAAACTCAACAACTTTCTCAAAACTAAAATTTGTAAACCAGTTCTGATAGTTCCCATCTTGGCAGAGAGTACCACCACCTGCCTACCTTCCAGCCAATGCCCAACCCAAAAGCCTGGATCGTCCTCTCTCCTCCCTCTACTTCGTCACCCAGATCCAGTCTCCACGTCCACTGTGGCTTGAATGTTTATGTATCCTCCAAAATTTACATATTGAAACTTAATTGTCAATGTGAACTGTGAGGGAGCCATCGCCTCCTGAATCCTTCCCTGGAGGATCTCCTTCTTCTGGGACTCTCTTGCCTCTGTGTCCCTTCACTAGCCATTGGTCTTGGGTCCTGACAGCAGGGATCAGGTCTTGAGCCCGCCTCGGCCTCCCAAAGTGCTGGGATGACAGACGTGAGCCACCGTGCCTGACCTAAAACAATTTTTTTTGGATATGGAGTGCTTCATGAATTTGCATGTCGTCCTTGCACAGAGGCCATGCCAATCTTCTCTGCATTGTCCCAATTTTAGTATATGGGCTGCCAAAACGAGCACTATCGTCACTAAGTATTCAGATCTGCTGTTCTGAACCTTGGGGGTCAACGTATTTTGTGATTCAAACTTTTTCAGATTTTACAAAGGTGCATAATTACAGAACATCCTTAGTGTACTTGAGGTAGCAACTCACAACAGTCAAATTCATTAATATTTCTGCAGAGTATTCACTTTAAGTGAGGTAACTAAAGAATATCAATAGCACCACATCAGTTTGGGTCAGGTGGTGCAGCCAAACAAATTTGCTACAAACTTGGAAAACAAACACAAAAACAAAACAGCCTTGTGGTTCCAGGGATTTCTGCCTGGGGGAACTACAGGTGAGAGACGTGGACCTGTTTATATAGAAGCATCTGGAAAGCCAGATACACTGTGATGTTACCGTGCTGTTGCTCATTGAGGAGACTGCGGCTTATTTTTATTTTTGCCTTTTGACTTTGCTGTTTTAATATTTCTGCACCAAGCATTACTCTTTTGCATATAGTTTCTTTAATTTCAATCGATTCAGATAAATGTAACACAAATTTAATACAGGGAGAATATTGTGTTGTTCAGTGGACCTTAGAAAGACCATAGTACGCACTGGGTTCACAATTTTCGTGTGTGTCTTTAAAAAGTATATTTTTCTGGGGAAGCAGGGAAATATAAAGGCAATGGAGCTAGTTTTTCTATTATTTTTCTTCTCTCTTTAAGCTGGTCCCACCAACACAGTCCACATCCAGCCATATCCAGAACTAGCTCATTTCTCGACTGGGGCTTACCCTACCTCCTCTTTCTTACTTTTTCTTTTTCTTTTTTTTTTTTTTTTTTGAGACAAAGTCTGACTCTGTCACCCAGGCTGAAGTACAGTGGTGTGATCTTGGCTGACTGCAACCTCCACCTTCCAGGTTCAAGTGATTCTCCCACCTTAGCTTCCCAAGTAGCTGGGACTACAGGCACACACCACCATGCCTAGCTACTTTTTGTATTTTTAGTAGAGATGGAGTTTCACCATATTGGCCAGGCTGGTCTTGAACTCCTGACCTCGTGAACCACCTGACTCAGCCTCCCAAAGTGCTGGGATTACAGGCATGAGCCACCATGCCCAGCCCCTCCTCTTTCATGATAAATATATGTTAGTTTTACATTAAAAAGTAAAACAAGGCCAGGCATGGTGCATCTACCTGTAATCCCAACATTTTGGGGGCTGAGGTGGGAGGATTTTTTGAGGCCAGGAGTTCAAGACCAGCCTGGGCAACATAGCAAGACCCCCATCTCTACAAAAAATGAACCAAGTTAGCTTGGCATGGTGATATGTACCTGTAGTCCCAGCTACTCAGGAGGCTGAGGCAAGAAGATGGCCTGAGCCCAAGATTTTGAGGTTGCAGTAAACTGTGACTGCACCACTGCACTCCAGCCTGGGTGACA